>PVJN01006717.1:0-50000 GCA_004026805.1 Lasiurus borealis | reverse complement strand
CAAACATATTCTCGACCAAAGGTTAATAAAGGAATCTTTTATATAAATGAGACTTGGGATCCTTTTTAATTTTTGCCCAAATGATTTTTCCTTTGGCTTATTTTGACACCATGTGATTTTTCAAGGGTGTCTTGCTGTTAGCATTACAAATGAAAATTAATTTCCAAAGTAAAAAAAATTTTTATATAATTTACATACAGGATATTTCTCCTTACAGAATATGATTCTACTATGCCCCCCTTTTTTATTTAAGGATTAGGAGGCTTTTGGAAATTTTATAATGCAATCTTAATAATAATAAATTTAATTTTTTGCATAAAAATATAACTGCTTCAGACTCATAGCATGTTTGGCAATTTTACTACGAGCTGAACCATTGATAAAAATGTTAGTTAATACTTCAGGAACAGGTTTTTGTCCAGTACAATGAAGTTTTTATTTTTGAATATTCATTCATTTCAATTAGTCAGTTTAAATTAATCTGAAATAAGGTTTATTTTTTTAATTTCATTTGTCCTAGATTATGGACGATAAATGACATTAATTAAATTTCTGCAATTAACCTTTAAGTAATTTAACATAAACTTTGTCAGGGAAACAAAGATATAAATTATTTTAGTTTATGAGGTCAAATTTATTGATTTTTAATTACAGTTCTTCAGATGTTTGAAGAAAACCTCTCTTTATTTCCTTCCAAAATAATTTTTCAGGCTACAGAGAGTTTCATTTAAAATTCTTTGTCTTTCTTTAAGACTACTATTTTACTGTCAGATTTAATACTTTAACCACAATCTTAGTTTACCCTGTAAATATTACTGGAAGAAATTTCAAACTTTTTAAATTTCTCCTTTTTATTAAGCTAGAATTTTATTTTTAAAGAGTATCCCCTTTGGCTAATTAGTATGTACAGAGAGATCATGGGAGGTCTCAGTAACTTTACTTAAAGGGCGGGGTTGGCCTTTGCTGTTTCAAGATGGCGGCCCCCAGGGGAGCAGCAAGCCATGTGGCCAACATGGCAGCTGCCAAGCCAGGCAGTCCTCATGGTGGCTTTATTAGAATTTAATTGCTTTTTTAAATTTACTTAATAAATCTTTATTGTTCAGATTATTACATTTGTTCCTCTTTTTGCCTCCCATAGCTCCCCTCCATCCAGCTCCCACCCCTCCCTCTGTCCTTATCTTCCCCTGCATTGTCCTCATCCATAGATGTATGATTTTTGCCAAGACTCTCCCTGCACCCCCCTCTCTATATGCAGTCATTTGCTTTCCTCCATTTCTTTCATTTGTGATTCACTGCTTCCCTGAGTCGGTAGAGTAGCTTTGTGTGGTAGCTGTCCTATAGGGTATGTTGGCTCAGCCTCCCGTTACCTGAGGACACTCTTAGTGCACTCCTTTGTGGACTGAATGCTCAGCCTTGTAGTTAAACCTTGATTGCTGTTGGTATCACTGGGAAGAATTGACCTCCAGGCCAATTGGCTGTGAGGATCAGCTGTGTCTACACTGGGAGAACTTCTGTGCTGGAGACACCCTTATGAGGCAAGACTTGCAAAATTGCAAAAGCCTTTGTGCTCAGCTTGGATGGGGTGGAGTTTCAGGGTGGAGCAGACAGCCTTGATTTCCTGTCAACCCTGCTCTATGAGGCCCTGAGTCTCAGTATCCCTTGATAATCACTGCAAATACCTCTGAGAGAAGGCTGTCCTCAGGTTTCACTCGCTGCTAGACAGTCCAGTTTCTCCCCAAATGAGTCTGGGTTCCCAGAAACTCGCCCGGGACTGGAGTTCAGCACAGTCAGGAGCTTCCATCTCTCTCCTGCTTTAGAAAGCCAGACACGCACTCAACTGCCCGTGCATTCAGCAGTCAGTCCTCTCTGTGTGTGCACCCCCAGACTTCTGCCTTCTGCAGCTCCCAAGTCTCAGTGTGCTTTCTCTTTTCCTGACAGTCCAAATTCTGCCCAAATGAGTCTGGTTTCCCAAAGTCTCACCTGAGACTGGAGTTCAGTGAAGTTGGGAGCTTCCATCTCTTTCTGCTTTAGAAAGTCAGCTGCGCACTCAGCCACCCTTCCTCTCTGTGCGCACATCTTTGTACCTCAGCCTTTTACAGCTCCTCTGAAACTCAATGCGCTTTCCTCTTTCCTTCTAGTTGTAGAATTTTCATTCAGCCAGCTTACTTGTAGTTCTGGACCGTGTCTGTTTTGTTTTTTAGTTTTAGTTTTGATATTGTGCAAAGCAGCGGTTTAGGTGTTTACCTATGCCGCCACCTTGGTTTCAACCTCAGCATTTCATATAATACTGGTTTGGTAGTGATGAACTCCTTTAGCTTTTTCTTATCTGTGAAGCTCTTTATCTGACCTTCAATTCTGAATGATAACTTTGCTGGGTAGAGTAATCTTGGTTGTAGGTTCTTGCTATTCATCACTTTAAATATTTCTTGCCACTCCCGTCTGGCCTGCATAGTTTCTGTTGAGAAATCAGCTGACAGTCAAATGGAGGCTCCCTTGTAGGTAACTAACTGTTTTTCTCTTGCTGCTTTTAATGTTCTCTTTTTGTGTTTTGCTCTTGGCATTTTAATTATGATGTGTCTTGATGTGGTCCTCTTTGAATCCCTTTTATTTGGGGTTCTGTGTGCTTCCTGGACTTGTAAAAATTATATTTCTTTCACCAGGTGGGGGAAGTTCTGTCATTATTTTTTCAAATAGGTTTTCAGTATCTTGCTCTCTCTTTTTGCACTCCCATAATTCAGATATTGTTATTCTCGAGGTTGTCCCAGAGGCTCCTTACACTATCTTCATATTTTTGAATTCCTTTTGCTTTTCTGATTGGGTGTTTTTGCTTCTTTGTATTTCAAATCTTTGATTTGATTCTTGCAATCCTCCAGTCTGCTGTTGGATGTCTGTATATTATTTTTTTATGTCGTCAGTATATGTTTAATTTCTAGTTGGTCCTTTTTCATATCCTCAAGGGTCTCACTAAATTTATTGGTGGTTTCTAGAAAATTCTTGAAAAACCTTATAACCATGCTTTTGAACTTTATATCCATAGTTTTCTTTCCTCCATTTCTGTCATTTGTGATCTATTTCTTTGTCTCCATGTTTTGGCTGCTTCCCTGAGTTGATAGAGTGGCTTTGTGTGGTAGGTGTCCTATAGGGCCCAATGGCTCAGCCTCCTCAGTTAGCTGAGGTGGACACTCTTGGTATATCCCTTTGTGGGCTGTGTGCACAGTCTTGTTGTAGTTAAACCTTGATTGTTGTTGATATCACTGGGAGGAATTGACCTCCAGGCCAATTGGCTGTGAGGATCAGCTTTGTCTAAAACAAGAGAATTTCTGTGGTGAAGACACCCTTATAATATAAGACTTTCTTCAGTGGGGCTTTGGTTCTCATTGAGTCTGCCTCCTGATTGTGTCCCTTATGGATCAGAGGAGTTGTAATCTGGATGGTCCCACTCTTACCCCTGGGTACACTGGCTCTTGGATCTCCAAGGAGATGCTAATTTAGCCTCTACCTGAAGCCACCCAGCAGGAGCTTCAGAGATATCTGCAGATTCCTCTTCTTTGTTTGGGTTTTGGAGGTGCCCAGATGAGACCCAGCTTGAAGCAATGCAACTTACTGCAAGGCCTTGGGCCTTCTTTTGGATGTTCTGAGTCTCACTGACTCAGCTGCAGTTTGTTAGGTAGGTTTAGAATTCAAAGGACCAGGCCATTCATATGCAAAAGCCTCTGTGCTCAGTTTGGATGGTCAGAGTCTTGGGGCAGAACAAACAGAAGTGGCTTCATGGAGTGGGAACTCAGGGCAGAGCAAACAGTGATGGCTTCCCATCAGCCCTGCCCTAAGAGGTCCCTGGGTCTCAGTGTCCTGCAATAACCACTGCAAGCACCTGTGAGAGAAAGCTGCCCTCGAGTTTCACCCACTGCCAGATAGTCCAGCTTCTCCTTGTATGAATCTGAGTTCTCAGAGAGTTCAGCATAGTTGGGAGCTTTTTCTCCCTCCCACTTGAGAAAGCCAGCTGTGCACTCAGTTGCCAGTCCTCTCCACATGTGCGTCCCAGTACCTCTGCCTTCTGCAGCTCCTGAGTCTCAGTGTGCTTTTCTCTTTCCTTCTAGTTGTAGAATTTCCACTCAGTCAGCCTTCCTGTGTTACTGGATGATGTCCGTTTTGTCTTTTAGTTTTGAAATTGTTGTGTGAGGCAGCAATTCAAGTGTTTACCTATGCCACCATCTTGGTTTCTCCCACCTGGAAATCAATTTTAATTGATTCTTTACATGATTGAACTCAGAAGGGTGCAACCAGGAAATAGCGCCCAACCCCCTCCACCCAGCACCAGCAATCAAACACACTCTTTAGGGTCAATCTTTCTCAACCTTTCTCAGAATTTTGAGAAGAGTCAAAGCTTTTCAGTTAATTTTAGATATTAAAAAGAAAAATCAAATGTAAATCAAGATTCTAATTTTACCTACACTTTAATTCTTGTCTTTTTTTCTTAGCTCAAGTCTAACCCAAGGCTTAACAACAATATAGAGCTGTATTTCTTTCAAGATTCTAACCCAACAATCTGTTTTTCTAATAGGTGAATTTAATCTATTTACATATATTAAAGATAATAATTAAAATTGATGGTTAATGATATTGATTATTTTTGAATATTATTTTGTGACTTATGGTATATATATATATATATATATATATATATACATATATATATGTATATATATATATATATATATATATATATATACACACACACACACACCCATACATACACACAAACACATACATACATACTGAGTGGTCAGATTATTATGATCTGTAAATATTTATTAAATGTATACTAGATGCATATTTAAAGCATGTTATATAATATATAAATAATATATAATTGCATAACTCTATATACTATATAATTACGTATAATTATATAACAATGTATAACTATAACTCTATATAACTCTATAAAATACATACATATATGTATGTTATATAACTATATATATATCTCTCTACAACTTTTATTCTCTTTTGTCAACTAAATTCTAAAAGTAGGAACTGTGGCTTATAATTTCTTTATTACTTTTTTCCCAACTTAGCTTTGTGCTAAAAATTTTAATTAAAAAATGTAATAAATACTCAAGCTAATACAAAATTGTTTAAGCTATATTAATTCTTCACCTACTAACTTATTATAACCATTTGTTCCCAAGTGGCATGCTTATATGAGAAATGTAGAAGATAGGGATGATACAGAGTAAAATAAGTGATACAAATATAAGTCAGTAATTTATTACAGAAACGGCTTTTGCATGCAGAACAAGTGCACAGTCCTTTGTGAGTTACACGATTAAGCAGCCTCACAGAGTTAAACTCCTTAAAGTGCCTTATTAGCAATGCACAGTCATTCACAGGGAGCAGCCAGCTCCATCTACTATTGAATCAGAACTGAGTGTGTTAGATTTGTACGCTTCTTTTCCACAGGGGTTGTGGTCCATTTGAAAAGCTATGGATGTCCATGGATTAGGAAGGAACATGGTCAATATTGCTCGAAAGCATGTAATCCCAAACTGCATGCTTCATTGAGCTGCTTAAAGAGTGTAACTTTTGTTTAAACAGAAAATGTAGGGAGAAGTGAAAACGAGTTGGAGGAAGCTAAATCCACAAGTGAAGGTCAGTGACGTGTGTTAAACTGGGGGGAAGGATGGCTTCAGTAATGTGTTCTGAGTGCAACTATCTATAGTAGAGCTATATTAGAGCTAGCCATCTTTTCAATAACAACTTGTCAGTAGCTGTGAGGGAGTTTAAACACCTCCTGACAGCACACAAAATTAAAAACCTTCTCTATGTTACACAATGGACACGGTGGGTATTGGTGTCATTTATCCAATGACACCACAAACTACATAAATGGTATAGCTCCTAAAATCACAAATCTTTCTTAAAGGGACACGAACCACTAAACCTGTGTCAGCTTAAGTCTGATCTAGCTTATTACCTAGCATAGTGTCCATCTGATTGATACTCCAAGGTGTCAATGGAAAAAAGATGGAGGTCTAAATCACAGTGTGCAAGGGGGAAGTTACTGAGCCAATTGATTCCTTGAACTAGAAATGGTCATCTGCAGGGCCTCAAGTCTCCCACTATTCTTTCATATAGTTATACACCGAGTGGCCAGATTATTATGATCTCTGAATGCACAATAATCTGGCCACTCGGTGCATATCCTATATAAAAAAGGCTAATATGCAAATTGTCCCCTTGACCAGGAGTTCGACCAGCAGGCAGGCCAGCCAACCACCCATGTCTCCTCCCCCTGGCCAGGCTGGCCAGACCCCATCCATGCATGAATTCATGCACTGAGCCTTCAATGTGTGTACACACACACACACACACACACACACACACACACACAAACACTGAGTGGCCAGATTATTATGCATTTAGAGATCATTATAATCTGGCCGCACTGTGTATATTTTTGGCTAACTTAAACCCAGTGGTTTGGTCCATTGTCTACTATCCAATGTCTACTATGTGAGTAACTTTCTCCTTTTTTTTTTTTTAATGTAAAAACTACTGCCAAATATAGTCAGTAATGTTTTCTGGAGAAACACTCTTTCTGGTCTTAAACATGAACTGTCAGCTCTGGATCCTGTGTTTTGAGACCCATATTTTTTAAACAACACAATGAACAATAGTTCTATTAAGCATGTAAATTTAAAATTTTACAGAAAAATTGGAACTGGGGCATGAGGGTGGGAATTAATAAGATTAGTCTTGTTATTGGGAACAAAGGAATACCATTTTCCCGGTGGAGAAATTGTATTCTCTCCTCCTGAGAACTATGTTGAAATTTATTTGTTTTCACCTGAAGCCATAAGAAACAGCAAGCACTTTCCTTGGTAAGTTTAAGGGTATGCGGAGAAAGAAATGCTGAGTGTCAGGATACAAGGACAGAGAGGGAACTGAGACTTATTGGGAACTGAATTATGTGACACTGGGTTGCTATAAGGATGCAAAGTATAAAGAATGCAAATTGACTTCATAAACCTCAAATAGAAAGTATTAAGGCATCTTTTATTGAGCCTTCAGCCTGGTAAGCACCAAATAAATGTGTTAAGTGGAAAGACAAGCATGTAAAAAATGTACTAAAGACATCTGTACAAGGTTGTGTAACAAATATAAACTTGTGTCACTTCAAATATTTTGCTCAACTGACATTGAATCGGTAGCTATTTAGAAACCACAATAGGATTATATATAAAAGGCTAAGTGATCATCTGACCATCTGACCAGCTGGTAGGTGTGACATGCACTGACCTCCAGGGTACAGAAGCTCAATGCCCAAGCTGTGGAGTGGTAGTGACTCGGCAGCAGTGGTTCTTGGGTGATCACCCTGGAGCCAGAGAGGAGGAAACCTGATTCCAGGTGCGTCACTCGAGAACTGTCCTCTTGCAATCTGGTACCCCTCAGGGTATGTCTGAGAACCGGGTTTGGCCTGATCCCCACAGGCCAGGCCAAGGGATCTCACCTGCCAGAGGGACCCCACTCACTCTGCAGACACCCTTTGAGCCACAGTGCTGCCCCAGGTGCAGGCAGCCAAGGAGGGACCAGGGGAGGTTGGCTCCAGGGAATGTCCAGTCCATCTCTCCCAGTCCTGCCTCGCTGGCCCTCTTCTAATTAATTCCCTTTCAACACATACAAATTCATGCACCAGGGCACTGTCTCTCTCTCTATATATATATGAAAGGCTAAATGACGGTCCAACTGTTTGACCGGCCAGTACATATGATGCGCACTGACCACCAGGGAGCAGATGCTCAACACAGAAACTGCCGAGCTGCAGTGACTTGGCAGTGGCAGTTCTCAGGTGATGCACCCCAGAACCAGAGAGGGTAATTTCCTTTAGATGTGCACAAATGAGTGCACCAGGCCACTAGTTGTCCATAAAAAATATACCCGTAGATCACTTGGCATCTAAGTCTTCCGTCACTAGAGCACCACATAATTGACAGACAGTTTCATTTTGTAGTAATAGTAAGAAAAGTGCCATGCTTTGCACACTGCTGCTTAGGTGAAAGGTCAGATCTTGGCATCTGGTTTACAGCCCGCGTGTTTGAGACACATTGCTGCCTGACAGGGACTGCATGGATCTTCTCCACGGACTCCTGCTGACGATGGGTTATTCACGGTGACCACAGGGATGGACCACAGCCATGGGGTCCCCTAGAGCAGTGGTTCTCAACCTTCCTAATGCCACGACCCTTTAAGACAGCTCCTCATGTGGTGCTGACCCCCAACCATAAAATTATTTCCGTGGCTACGTCAAAACTGTAATTTTGCTACTGTTGTGAACTGTAATGTAAATATCTGATAGGCAGGAAGTATTTTCGTTGTTACAAATTGAACATAATTAAAGCATAATGATTAATCACAAAAACAATATGTAATTGTATATTGTGAAATATTTATTTCTAATTATAAATAAATGAAATTTGGTCTTGAATCGTGGTGTAGCATGGGTAGCAGTCTTCTTGTGACAACAGTAAACTACATTGCTACATTTTGCTACACGGAGGAGCAGTGTGTTGGTTCCTAAGACCATGGGAAATAGGTGTTTTCGAATAGTATTAGGCGACCCCTGTGAAAAGGTCATTCGACCCCCAAAAGGGTCTCGACCCACAGGTTGAGAACCGCTGCCCTAGATGATTATTTCAGACTGGTTAAGTTAAACGCAGTTCAATCAGACACAAAGTATTGTTTCGTCTCTCGGAGAATACCAGGTTTTGTTGCTGTGGCTGTGAGAGATGCAGAGATGAAAAGACCGCGGGCGCTGCCCTTTAAGACTGTGCAATCCCATCATAGGTAAAAACATGCGGAAATGGTTGCATTTAGAATAAAACAAGTACTTTGAGGGATATATGGGGACAGAGAAAAAAAATGAGTGGGAAAGGAACACAAATATTGAACTAGTGGGCTGTAATTTGTATCAAGAGCCTGAAGAATATAAAAAAAGAAACAAGTACCAAGTCTAAAACAATCCACATAGATTTTCCCTTTCTTTTGTTTACCAATAAGCTCAAAGGAAGGTTGATAGTATCTGTATTACAATTATGGATGATAGGAAAAAATTACACATAAAAATAGGAGAAAATAAGGTTAGAGTTGGCAGTTTTTCTAAATGGGCTATGTTTAATTTCTGTGGGGAAACGGCATAGGATTATAGTCGGCTAGGATTATAGTCGGCGTTTTAGTCCAAGCAGCCATTGCAATGATTGGGGTAAAGTTTACTGAGTTCACAGGCCCCAGAGAGCCGTGTCTGGCACCAGGATGGCTGCTCACTTCATCGCGCTGCCGCGCTCAATTGTCTGTGTAAACCGTAAAAGGTTTACGGCGTCTAATAAATGGAGCTGGCGAGATTTAAGGCCTTTGCTAGCATCAGTCTAATGCTATGAAACGCACCATGTAGAACCCCATCATTTATTGTTTCCTGCTTTAAGAATGCTATGGGGGCCGAGACCGGTTTGGCTCAGTGGATAGAGCGTCAGCCTGTGGACTGAAAGGTCCCAGGTTCGATTCTGGTCGGGGGCATGTACCTTGCTTGCGGGCACAACTCCAGTGTGGGGCGTGCAGGAGGCGGCTGATCGATGTCTCTCTCTCATCGATGTTTCTGACTTTCTATTCCTCTCCCTTCCTCTCTGTAAAAAATCAATAAAAAATTTTAAAAAAAAGAATGCTATGGGGGAATCTTTGAGGGTATCATAGCTGCGTTGGGAGGACCCGCTGTGAAATTCCCTCTGTGGTGAAGGATGGTGAGGGATACATCCTTCCCAGCACTTTTAAAAAATATATATATATTTTATTGATTTTTTTACAGAGAGGAAGGGAGAGGGATAGTTAGAGACGTCGATGAGAGAGACACCGATTCAGCTGCCTCCTGCACACCTCCTACTGGGGAGGTGCCCGCAACCAAGGTATATGCCCTTGACCGGAATGGAACCTGGGACCTTTCAGTCTGCAGGCCGACGTTCTATCCACTGAGCCAAACCGGTTAGGGCTTGCTTTTTTTTTTTTAACACCCAGAACTTTTTTTTTTTAAATATATTTTATTGATTTTTTTTTACAGAGAGGAAGGGAGAGAAATAGAAAGTCAGAAACATCGATGAGAGAGAGACATCGATCAGCCGCCTCCTGCACGCCCCACACTGGAGATGTGCCCGCAAGCAAGGTACATGCCTCCAACCGGAATCGAACCCGGACCTTTCAATCCACAAGCCGACACTCTATCTACTGAGCCAAACCGGTCTCGGCAAAACCCAGCACTTTAAAAGCTTGGAGTTCAATCCTTTACCCGAGGAGCACACACCACCTTGCGACAGTGGGAGAAGGGGCCTCTCTGCCCCTCACCCAGGTGCTCCCCTCAGTGCAGACTTCCTCCTCCTTGGAGCTCCCCGGGGTAGCAGCGAAGTGCTCCCTCTGCAGGAAAGCTGCTAGCTAAGGGGATGAGGGTGGAAGTGGGGGTGGGGGACATGCACGCAGGCCTGAGTCTGGTGTTTTTGCTCAGTTTCCTGGAGTTCTAACGCAGCGCTGTCAGACCCCTGGAGCACGCCTCTCCCCCCAACCACCCTCATCGCTCCGTTTCTCGAGAGAGTAGGGGGAGGACCACGCTTACGCTTACAGACAGAGTCCATCGATTTCCATTCAGGGTGAGTCATGTTGGCTTTAATTGGTGCCTAATCAATACCCATTCTAGGACAGACAGGATGCTCAGGTGATGGATCGCTTTTAATTTGGCCCTGACAGGCTGTGGATAGATTCGCAAAGGTGATAGTACCTCGTTCATAGGAAACTGCGAATTTTAGATCTATAGCCAGATGGCAACGCGCTGACATTAAATCATACTCATTTGAAGAACTGTAAAAGCAGCGTTTTAAATTCTCCACGCCAGCGTTCGCGTTGTTCTAATCAAAGAAGGTAACGCGTGAGATGATACTAATAAGACCCACCGAGCCGGGGAAAAAGACCATTCAATTGATAAGTGGATTTCTATCTCGGGTTGAATCATAGTGATTAGAATTGAATCACTAAGAGTAGATTGAAGGAGTAGATTGAGGGAATTGCAAGACACAGTTTACAGTCAAGACAAATTGTGTTTCACTTCAATTTTACTTAAGAATTACATTTTCTCTTCGGTAGCAAAAATCACACAAACAAACCGATTTATCAGAAGCGTATGAAAGATATTTAGTCACGTCCTGATGCCTTATAGAGATATATATTTTTTCCCTTTATTCCATTTTACACAACTGAATAGAAGTAAACAAACCATATTGCTAGTTAAATAGGGTAGGGAACATTTGTACTTTACATATATTTGATGCTATTATCTGAACAGAGAATTTTACATTTAAAAGAAATGTTAGAAATCATCTAACCATATTTACAAGTAAGGAACAAGTGGTTAAGAGGTTTAAAATAGCCTAACCTAATAGCATAGCGTGTAGGAAAGACATAACTAATAACTAATATCTTGTCTATTGACTCCTACAAATGCAATTTGTAACAGGTAATTCATAAAGTGATTTCTTACATGTGATAGATTGCTGCTATTGTAGTATTTCTTGATATATTTATTTGAGCTTTCGAATTCCTTGAGAAACCTGGTAAACTCTCTAAACAAGAAAACCCAATGCTGTTGTTCCTTAACTCAACATATATTTGTCACATTCCTGTAAGATAAAGCCCTCACTTTATACAACTTATGCACCCTAGGAAGCAAGATGAAAAAGGAGCAAGCAGGAAATGACACTGGGGCCTGATATATAATGCAACGAGTTATGATATAGTGTTTTCAGTACGGAGCATGGATCAGTCTTGGACGGAGGTGGCTGGGTTGTATAAGGAAGTTGATTACAAGAGTCCAGAAAGACTAGTAGTGGGCACCACTACAGTGAAGAGAGGGACAGAATAAGAAGGTAGCAGGGTCAGGGAACAGAGAGTAGAACAGAGGGCGCCACGCCTTAGTGAGAAGATTGTATGATATTCTTGCTTTTAAGGATGTGTTCAGAGACTTCCTTTTCTGAAGCTGAGCCAATGATATGAGAAGCAAGTAGAGAAGTAAGCAGGTGCCAGATAATAATTGGACTTTAAACTGAGGGAGATAGGGATCTATTGAAAGATCTTAAGCAGGAAATACAAAGTTCACTCAGATTGAAAGGCAGGGACTGGCATCACTGGACAGCACCATCACCTTATGTGATTTTCTTGCTTTAAATTATGCAATGGTGCTGAGACCAGTTTGGCTCAGTGGATAGAGTGTTGGCTTGCAGACTGAAAGGTCGCAGGTTCGATTCTGGTCAGGGGCATGTACCTTGCTTGCGGGCACATCTCCACTGTGGGGCGTGCAGGAGGTGGCTGATCTATGTCTCTTTCTCATCGATGTTTCTGACTTTCTATCTCTCTCCATTCCTCTCTGTAAAAAATCAATAAAATACATATATAAAAAAATTCACTGACCTTTAAAAAAAAATCATGCAATGGCTTCCATTCTCCTAGGTACAGAGTTGAATCACCTTAAAATAGTTTACAGGAATCTGCCTTTGTTTCTTGAACCCTGACACCAAATTTCAGCCACACTAGAGCAGAATGTTTCATGCTAGGAAGACTGGTCTCTAGAACACTGAAACAGTGCCTTCTGCCTAGGACACTTCTCCTCTTCCTTTTTGAACAATCAATACCTGCTCATACGTTATGCTTAAGCTCAAGTGGCACTTTCTTAAGGAAGCCTTCCTGAAATCACCCATTCCCACTCTAAGCTGATTTTCATCTACTATCTGTCTTCAAGACCCACCCCTTCCCTTTACAATCTCTATCATATCATCATCATCTGGTAACATCATTGCATAAAAAAGCTTGTGTTCTTAAGAATGGAATATGAATAATTTTTGTATGGTATGATGTGAAATAAGAATAATAAAGCTGTTACTGGTGGAAACAGTGCTGTGATTCCAAATTTACTTACTTTTCTCCCCAATGGTAATAAACTTTCCCCATAAATGCTTCTTGAATAAATGGGTTAGAATGCTATGAAGCTGGGGCTGTGAGACCCATACGAAGTGGTTACAGATATAACAAAGGGCCTGACCAAGGAAACGGCCTTGGGGTTGGGTGGATGTGGATGGGCTCTAGAAGGATATGGATGAAGGACATGAAGGGGGAGAAATGACTGGGCCAGAGATCCGTTGTGAAGGATGGTGACATAACAGTGGCTGACCGTCAGGTTTCTGGCTTGTGCCCTGGCTAGATGATGGCACCACTCACTGAGATAGGGAGCCCAAAGGCAGAGAGAGTTCTTAGAGAAGCTCAGGATGATGACTCCAGTTTTCTTCATGTTGCATTTTTGGGCCTGAAGGGTGGACAAGTAAACACATGATGGAGACTGTGGAAGGGGGCTTGGAGCTCCTTGGGGGTAAGTGGCTAGAGAGGTGTGAGTCACTGACATGGGAGGGAGGGAGGTGAATCCTATCTAATAAAAGAGTAATATGCAAATTTACCATACCTCTGCTACACCCACTGGCCACGCCCACCAGCCACATCCACCAGCCAATCAGAGCAAGTATGCAACTTAACCCAACCAAGATGGCTATGGCCACAGAGAGAGCAGGAGGGAGGCTTGGGTTGCCCCTACCGATGGAGGAAGCCAAGCTTTCTGCAAACCCTGGCCAGTGCTTAAGGCAACAAAGTTTCAATGGCTGTGGGAACAGAAGGCTTGGCCCTGCTCTAGGCTACAAAGTTTCTATTGTAGAAGATAAATGAATTCCAGATACCAAGGTTTCCGCTTGGGTCACTGGAGGTCGAAGCCAGCCTGCAAACTACCACAGATCCCTCACCCAGGCCACCCCACACCCCAAGGGAACACCCACCCTGATCCAGGGCACCCTTCAGGGCAAACCAGCTGGCCCCCACCATGCAGCAGGCCTCTATCCTATCTAATAAAAGATAAAAGAGTAATATGCAGATTGATCATCACTCCAAAACACAAGATGACTGCCCCCATGTGGTAAAAAGATCCTGCTCCCATGTGGACACAAGATGGCCAGCAGGGGAGGGCAGTTGGAAGGGACTAGGCCTGCAAGGGAGGGCAGTTGTGGGTGATCAAGCCTGCAGGGGAAGGCAGTTAGGGGTGACCTAGCCAGCAGAGGAGGGAAGTTGGGGGTTACTGGGCCTTCACAGAAGGGCAGGTGGGGGGGGATCCAGGCCTGTAGGGGAGGGCAGTTAAGGGTGACCAGGCCTGCAGGAGAGGGCAGTTAGGAGTGACCAGTCCCACAGGGAAGGACAGTTAGGGGCAAACAGACTGGCAGGGGAGCAGTTTGGCATCAATCAGGCTGGCAGGGGAGTGGTTAGGGGGTGATCAGGCTGGCAGGCAGAATCGGTTAAGGGCAATCAAGAAGGCAGGCAGATGAGCAGTTGGGAGCCAGCAGTCCTGGATTGTGAGAGAGATGTCTCACATCTCTAAAGGGGTCCCAGATTGGAGAGAGAGCAGGCTGGGCTGAAGAACACAAATTTTTGTACTGGGCCTCTAAAAGTAAATG
This sequence comes from Lasiurus borealis, assembly GCA_004026805.1. Lineage (NCBI taxonomy): Eukaryota > Metazoa > Chordata > Mammalia > Chiroptera > Vespertilionidae > Lasiurus > Lasiurus borealis. The sequence goes on along the minus strand of PVJN01006717.1, from coordinate 35,427 downwards.
AAAGACTCGCCCCACAACCTTGAGAAACAGAAACATCTTAGACTTGGAAGAAGAATAATGAAGCTACTCAGGTGCAGTGAGGTAATAATAATAGCTAACATTTGTTGTAGGCTTACCACAGACAATGCCAAATGCTATATCATTTAATCAATCTGACAACACAGCAAAGTCTATTTTCCTATATCCTACTTTCACTTTCATGTTTTACGGCCATCAAAGTATATTTGCATAAAATGTAGAGTGATATAAATACACAATTTAGAAGCTGTGTAATCCATTCCACAAAACAAACTGCCAAAGATTAGTGCATATTCCTCTGTCTTTTTTTACTCTCGGCATATTTATTGCTATTGATAATTCTTTTTTTAAAGAAGATCGGGTTACTTCTGTGCAACTTAATATTTCCAGATGATTGCAACCGGTTTACTTTATATTTTAAAATAGCTGCCTGGTATTCCATTGTACAGGTACAATTAGCAGTCCAAGTATTGCTGCAATGAGTAATCTCTACATAAAGATATTAGATGTGGCTAAAAATAGGCTACAGTAAAACATGAAAGGAAAATGGCTCAAAAGTGGGCTCAAGAGAAAAAAAAACAATAAACATCAGATTATGGGTAATAAGACAAGAAAAGTGGGGATATTAACTTTAACTCTAATGGAGTAAGTCAGAGCATGGTAGATAGAGCGTGAATGAAGGATAACTAAGAGAAGACAGTGATTCTACTTATTTATTTTTTAAAAGCTTATTTTATTTTTGGTTAATCCTCACCTGAGGCTATTTTAAGAGAATGGAAAGGAAGAAAAGAGGAAAAGGTAAGAGGCAAAGGAGAGAGAGAGGAACATTGATGTGGGAGAGACATATCTATCAACTGGATGCCTGACCAAGGCTGGGATCAAACCTGCAGCCAAGGTCTGTGCCCTTGACTGGGAATCAAACCCACAATCCTTTAGTGCATGGACCGATATGATAACCACTGAGCCACTCTGGCCAGCAGTAACATTTTATTTTTAATTAAAATTTATCTATTTTTCAATTATAGTTGACAGGCAATATATTAATTTCAGGTGGATAGCATAGTGATTACATTTTTATATTTTACAAAGTGATCACCTCAATAAGGCTGGTACCCATTTGACAGAGTTGGTGATTTTAAACAGCTTTTCCCAAAAATTGAAAGGAGAGCAGAAGAAAGAGGGTGGAAGAGAGATTTATGAGGATGAAGAACCCTACAAGTGATGTCCTTTTAAAAATCCAAAGCCATTTTAATAACATCAAAATATTTTTCTTTGATTTGTAATTGAATGAATATAAAAACATCAGAGAAGATGGTGATTGTATAACTAAAGACAGTATGTATCACATACCTGGAGCTACATATAAAGGTCATCAACGTATGCATGTGGTCAAAGCAACATGATTTCTGCTTTCTTAAAAGCCTATGATGAAACATTTAGGACATAGCAACAGATAGAATATTATGAGGAAACCATTACATCTACCATACACACTAAAAAATAAGATTGTGTCAATTTTCCTAAAAACCCATGATATTTCTCTGATGTATCTTTCTGTTTTTCACCTCAATTGTTCCCAATACTATACATTTGGTGACTCCTCCGCAAGAGGTAACATCTCTTCTAAGAATACAATCCTATTTTGTCATTTTCGTGGAAGATGACAACTAATCGGGATTAGTATAATGTTGATCTATTATTTAACACGATAAGAAATGCTCAATTTTGAAGCAATTTAAAAGATATTCTCATATAAGTATAGTAAAACACATTTTAGGAGATAATTTAAGCTACATCCGCTAAGTTAATTCTCATGTAACCCAGACAGTCCGGGCATTATAGTCAAAGATAAAGCTTATGAAATAAGCTAAAGCTTTTGCTTTGACTAATTTCATGCCATTTCTTATTCTCAGAACATCTTATGCTAAAAACGGGGTGAATCCTCTTAGGCGGAAGCACCAGTCTTCCTTGTGGATGACGCTGTCCCTCTGGTGGAAGGATGTGCTGTTTATACATGTGAGTCTCACAGCCATCGAAGCCCAGGCTAGAGGCATGAGATGAGAGGAGGAAAAGCTGGGGCATCATTCTAGCGACACAGGACCCCGTGTTCCTTCACACGGTATTCCTCTCATCCACTACCGGGATGGTGGTCACATTAACATGTCATGGAGTCTAGCTAGACGCGTTCTATAAGTCACCAGGAATGTTTGGTCTCTCACAGAGATGGTTTTCAGTGTTCAAAGTAAAATATTTCAACTTTATATCGTCAAAAGATGTACAGTGGTACCTCGAGATACGAGTGCCCTAACATACGAGATTTTTGAGATACGAGCAAATTTGCTTTGAAATATGAGCAACATTTGAGATAGGAGTCATCGCATGGATCGGCCGGCTGCACAGGACCTACCAGTTTACCGTGACTCGAGCCTCTCATGGTTTCCCACGCCTCAAGGTTACAGAACGAATTAAACTCGTATCTCGAGGTACCACTGTAATTATTTTTCTCAGATTACTTCCTCAGTTTTTTAAATTAACTGAATTATATTTTGATTTATTAATCATTTCTGAAACAAAAATATAGTTTAGGAGGCTCAGAAACATCCCCCCCTTTTTTTTCTTTTGGAAAAAAAGTATTTTAGTTTCATAACCACAAAAAGTCAAATCAACATGCACATGTAGCTGCTTTGAGACAGGCTTGTCTCCCATGTGGGGAAGTCCATATAAGTAAAAGTGAACCCTTTTATTCGAGAAGCCACAGGCTCTCCCTGCAGATGGAGTCAGACATAGTCGGACCTGCTCTGTTTCCAGGTCCTTTGACCCACAGCACATTTCAAAGTCTGGGCTTACCTCAAAGGTGCCTTTACCGCAAACATCCACTCAGCTTCTCTGAACCTCAACTCTTTGACACCCTGTTCCCTTGCGTAAGACAGAGGAATGTTCTGGAGCCTTTGCTCTACCTCTGAGGGTCAAGGCCATCACATAAGGTAAACAGATAAACCAAATGATAGGGCTCCCCAGGCTGCAGACACCCTTGGGGGTTCCAGGGCAGTCCTTCCAGAACCCACTGCTCATGGTCCCCATCCCCTCCACCCCACAGCCCTCACTCCCTGGCAGACATTTGATCACCTGACCTGATGGGGCAGCGCCATCACCTGGAGGCTGGTCTCACGCTCCAGCACCTTCTTCCCCTATTTCTTCCTGACCTCCATCTGGTATTGATAAAAAAGGTTCTGTTTTTTTTACTGTTCTCGGTTCTTTCTTACCCTCTGTGAGCAATGACTGTTCAACTAGGCCTGCCAGATAAAATATAGGATGTTTAGTTAGATTTGAATGAAAAATAAACAAACTGTGCTATGTCTCAAGTATTTCATGAAACATACTTATGCTACAACGTTTTCATTTGTTGTTGATCTGAAATTCAAATTTATTGGAGGTTCCCTTCCCCATCTCCCATCCCAAATTAGGCAACCCTACTTTCATCTGGCCACACCCCAAGTGACCACTGTGTTCCTGTTTTTGGGCCTCGGATGTGAAAGCTCTAGCAAGTTCATAGCTCCCTCTGCTGGGAAGTCTGACCACATCTTGGACTTGAGCTCCACTGGGAGGTTGGGGGCGCGGAGTATTGGGGGCCCCAGGAAAAACATGTACAACGATTATGGGGTGTAGTGAGTAAGACCATTTGCATAAAGCAGGGGGTATTTTGAAGATTTGGGCTGGGAATTATTTTTTAACCTCAGTTAATTTTATATCTTAGGAATTTTTACAGCCTTATGAAGAAGTCACTTATTCTTTAAATTTTTTTCTTTGAATTAATAACACCAGTTTTTTATGTCTTCTGCTCCACAATGAATGCATATCATACTCTTTTGATATTCACTTGTAGCTTGATTTCCAGAAAAGTTGAAACTATGTCTGGAGTCCTGTTTTGTGGCTTCTAGAGGATGAGAGGGTCCGAAGGCAGAAGTGGGCTATTACTTTCAGTGATTGCTATTCTAGCGAAAGAGGATTTGCAAACTCTAATTGGAGAAAATCGCTACAAACAGGTTTTTCTTACCACGGGGTTGTTGTCTTATTATATTGTGCCTCGTTGTGACAGCTGTTCCAATATTTCCCCCAAGTAATTGGATGGATAGGCGCTGCCAAGTTGCTGAGGTGTAAAAAAGTATTTATAGTGTGTCTCAAGGAGTGCGAAAACGGACCGCTTCGCAGAGTATCCTGGTCTGTAGTTTATGGATGTCTTTCCCGCTCGTGGCCAACACCAAGCCATCCATCATTTTTGTTGTTGTTACTCCTCGGCCAAGGATATTTTCCCCTTGAGTTTTAGAGAGAGAGAAAGGAGGGAGGGAGAGAGGGAGAGAAAGAACATCAGATGTAAGAGAGACACATCAATTGGTTGCCTCCCTCACACAGTCAGCTGGGTTGGGGATCAGACCTGCTACCCAGGTACTTGCCTTTGACCTGTGAACCAAACATGTGATCCTTAGGTACTCAGGCCTGACGCTCTAACCACTGGGAGACACTGGCCAGGACTTGCCACCATTTTTTAAAGTGTGAGGGAAACTGGCATAGTCTGAGGAGTGGCCAAGTGAAGGCCTGTTGGCTTCTTTAAGGTTTCTTCTCCCTTACACTGTCATTTTGGTGGCCTCAGAAACAGTGTTTGTTGGATAAAGTAACGAGGATGGAGCCAGAAAGTCTACTCTCTGAGATGCTTTGGGTTTGGGGTGCTAAGCTGAAGGGCCTTATGGAAGCGGTACGTAAGCTCTGAGGCCTGGCTGCATGTTCAGGGGGCCACGGTGCAGCCTCTAGTCCTCACGTTGGTGGGAGAACACTCAGAGGTCAGAGAGGTCACGGTCACCTCCTGGAGAAATCGCCACTGAGGTCTGGTGCCTGGTGACAAATACAGGCAAAGTTGTAGCTACAAGGAGAGCAACTAGAAGCAGCAAACAAAGACCAGGCAGCCAAGGTAAGGGCCTGGGACAGGCTTTGGAGCTCCGTCCCATGACCGGGCCTGCCGTGGATCCGATGTGAGGGAGTCCTGGGGTGCTGTGACTCAGGGGTGTACAGATGCTGGCTCAGGCCAGCTTCCAGTGCCCGTGTTCCAGGGACCAGGGCAGCCAGTGACAGGTCGGGGAGGTCAGTGGGATTAGCACAACTTGGGCATCAAGAAGCTGTAGGGCCGAGACCGGTTTGGCTCAGTGGATAGAGCGTCGGCCTGTGGACTGAAAGGTCCCAGGTTCGATTCTGGTCAGGGGCATGTACCTCGGTTGCGGGCGCATCCCCAGTAGTGGGCGTGCAGGAGGCGGCTGATCCATGTCTCTCTCATCTATGTTTCTGACTTTCTATCCCTCTCCCTTCCTCTCTGTAAAAAAAAAATCAATAAAATATACATATATATATATATATATTTTAAAAAAAGAACCTGTAGGGGTCCAAAAAATCTCAGGTTTGCAGAGAGCTCTTAATTACAAAGAGCCAGCAGACATGCTTTGTAATAGATGTGGGGTGTATTACATGATAAGAGGAATAGTGTGGACAGAGCATACAGTATTAGCCAATGTCAAAGGCCACACGCTGGCAGCCCAGCTAATACTTTGATGGCCTTCACTTTAAAATAAAATAAAATAAAATAAAATAAAATAAAATAAACAAAATAAAATGTCTGGATGCTGAGTATAGGCTCAAGTTTGCCATAGTTATTACCCTCCCTGTGGCCTTACACACGTTGCTTCAAAAATCCTCACCTGAGGATATGTTTTTATTGACTTTAGAGAAAAAGAGAGAGTGAGAGAAAGGAACATTGGCATGAGAGAGAATCATCGATGGGTTGCTTCCCATATGCATCCCGACTGGGGATGGAGCCCACAACCTAGGTAGGTATGTGCCCTGACCGGGAATTACTAGTAAACCTGCGACCTTTTGGTGTAGGGGACGTTGCTCTAACCAACTGAGCCACTGGCCACGGCAGGCTGCTTCGCATTTTAAGATACCATGCTGGTGGGTGCCTAATGACATTGAACTTGGGAGCTCTGGTGGACATGTTGCTTTTATTTTGATTGATCTGGGAAGCTGAGAAGGGCCGGAATCTTCAGAAGCAGCTGCTTCGGATCGGTGAGAGGAGCTGGGTCAATCAGAGGCAGACAAAGTAAGGGGTAGCCGCTGACACTGCTAAAGAGAAAACTGTCATCAGACAGAGAAACTAACAAGGCTTCCCTTCAATTGATGACGCCCAGACTGGGAGCTGTTAATTACAGAGAGCCGGCAGACCGCTTTGTAATAGTCAGGTGTGGGGTGTATCCCATCGCGTTGCTACCACTGATGTTTGCCCTCACAGATGTAACTGAGGGTAGGATCCCAGGTTGCATTCTTATAGCTCACTCTGCCTTTCTGACACTCTTTCTGAAATGGATGAAGACCGGATAAAGCAAGCTTTCCCAGAACTCAAAGGCCTTCCGTATCTATGGGGTCATGGATCCGTATTGAAAACTGGTTCAGAAACATGGTTTGGGTGGTTAAGAAAAACTGAGCTGCTCCTAAATGAAGGCTAAAAAAATACCTTTTTAGTTACAGCATCAACATGAAAAGCCACCGAATCATTGGTATCAGTTATTATCCCAAATATTTTAAAAAATATATAGATCTGTTCTCTTCTTAAACTAAAAAATGTGACCTTGACAATATAACCCTAAAAAGGAGGCATTTGCAAAATTAGTCAAATAGTTCAGATCATTTATCCACAGTGTATTTTCCAGGAGTGAGTGAGCTAAAAATGAAGCAGCGAGGAGAGTTGGCTAATACAGGATTACATCATAATTGGTTCTCACTAAATATTTGGTGAACGAACAACTGGATTAGTAAAGGGCTGAAACTCCATTTGCATCTTTAGACAATATTTTCTTCACACTTCATGTGAGGATCAATCTATGACTTGTTAGAATGATTTTTAAAGCACTCTTTGTATCACCCAAGAATGACATCTTAATAATCCATCACCCCAGATTCAGCTGGGCAGATTCAAGGTGTTTTCAGTAAGTCAGAGGGTAAACAGTTTGGGAAAGGCACACGTGTGTCTGTAACTGTAGCCTGAGAGAAAGCAAACCAATGAAAACCTCAGGGACACTCTTTCAAAGGGTGATTTAGCCGACCCGTGCAAGTTATCACAGAAAACCAATCTGGAACACATTGAGTACAATGGCAAAGACAACCGCTTTCAACAACCTACAATATTCCACTTGGATACTGTGTGGACTATTTCAACTTAAAATATTGGCCTATAGATGGAACACAACAGGATTTTTTTTTTTTTAACTTCACAAGTTACATTTTTCTACCACTTTTTACTAGTGGCCTTTTGAGTGCTTAATGTGTGTGCTGAGCACTGGGTCTACCAGGCAAGGCAGACGTGAATTTGGTTTTCACGTTGTAGAAAAGGTACTTCTATTGTGAAGTTGATCCAATTATGCTCCCTTAAAACAAACCCAGTCCCTATTAGAGGATAATTAGCAGGTACAAGGCAAGAACAGGATCGTCAATACTTCCGAGAACAAAATCATTCTTGAGAAAATGAAAGAGATTCCAGTTCGCGTGGTTGGTATGAAAAAAAAAAAAGTTAGTATGGAAATTACATGCCTCACAGCAAGAGCAATGAGGCAGAACTGAACTTGTTCTTATCTGCTGACAAGACATCGCCAACAGGGTGACATTTAGTCACAGGCATGTTCACTGCCATGGACAAGCCCGGGTACAACTGCACTCATTTAAGAAATGACAACTCGGGGAAATTCAGAGAAAGTGGTTTTCCACATATTTACCTATTAAGGTATCTTCAACCTCATCGAATCTCAACTCTCAGAAATCTGTGGATGTATTTTAGAGGAGTTAGTGTTGCTTATACCAAACTGCCACTCAGAGAGTGAGCACATGGCTACTGATAGTGTTAGAAATAGCAAAGGCTCATATCCATCCATCAAGACCTCATTACTCTTTTAACCTACACACCACACACACACACACACACACACACACACACACACCACACCCTCAAACCTTTGATGGGGTGTTTCTTCCTTAGGGTGGCTGTTGATTAGTTTAATCTGGTTTCACCTGTACAACTATATTGGAATTACTGAGATATGCAATGAAGCAACATAATAAATTACATCATTTTAGGAAATAATTTTAGCCTTTATTAAAAGTATAAGATAATGTTGAAAAATTAAACAAAATAATATAAAATAAATAAAAATTAATATAGATCTTTCATATGACTTAATGTTAAAATGTTATACATAATGTGTTCAGATTTTAAATAAAACTTGTTAGACTACTAAGATGTAATAGGATCTTCAGGATTGCATTTACTTTGCAGAAAGAAAGAAGAACAATACAGTCACCTCCACTATATTTAATAGGATCTCTGGGAAGTGTTTATATCATCAGGGGAATAACTGGGTCAGTTTTTTTATTACTGGTGTCTGTGAAGGTGTGATATCCCAAGACTAAGATAAAATGAGAATTTGTCAACCACATCTGTAACGCCTAGTCAACACAATGTTTTTAAAGGCAGTGCCTTAGTTTAACTTTTAACTTATCTATAGTACTACATAGATATAAAAATTAAAAAGGAGGAGAAAAAGCAAAATAAATCTCTTGCACACCTCCTACTGGGGATTGAGCCCAGGCATGTAACTTGACTGGAATTGAACCAGTGACTACGACTACTTGGTGCATTGGACAACACTCAACCAACTGAGCCACACTGTTAAAGAGAACCGGAATAAATCAAGCAATGCTCAGAGAGTTTGGAGTTACATTTATTACGCGTGGGCCCAGAGAAAAATGTCTCTCAAATTCTGGGCCCCAACATGGAGAAATTTTCCCTATTTATTTGTTTTTACCTTCTTTTTGTCTCCCAAATATGGGATGTTTCCCACCCCTTTTGCAAGTTCTTAAAGAGCCCCTATGTGCTGGGGTCTTAAGATCTCAACCAAAGGCCTGGTGCTAGCACTGGTAATTTTATCTGGGGAAGGTTTAATGGTCCTTCTGGAGTGACAGTAGTCTCATTTTCCTTATTATTTAAGCAAGCAAACATATACAGAAGTCAAATAGCAGAATTAAAATTTCAAACAGCAGTTTTTATATAAGATGGATGCTTCAACATTAGCCAAGCTACAAAACATTATTAAAAGAGATTGCAAAGGACATAAAATGGAAAAATATTTTGTGTTCATGGATTGGAAGAATCAACATAATTAAAATGGCCAATATACAGCTTTAATTCAATCCACATAAAAAACTCAATGTCACTTTTAAAGACATAGAATCAGATTTTAGAAAATCTGATTAAATAAATTTTATTAGATTTGAATAGCCAAAGCAATTCTGAGAAAAAAGAATGAAGCCAGAGGTATCACACTACCTGACTTTAAATTATACTACAGAGCTATGACACTCAAAACAGCATGGAATTGGCAGAAAACCAGACGCACAGATCAATGGAACAGAATTGAGAGCCCAAATATAAAACCATATGAATACGGGCAGATAATTTTAGGCAAAGAAGCCCGAAACACAAAATGGAGAAAAGCAAGACTCTTCAATAATTAGTGCTGGGAAAATTGGAAAGCCACTTGCAAAATAATGAAACTAGATTACAGTTTGTCCCCGTGTACAAAAAAAAAAATTCTTCAAAATGGGTCAAAGACATAAATATAAGATCTTAGACAATAAATTACATGGAAGAAAATATAGCTACTAAACTTACGTAGACCTTGGTTGTAGAGAACTTACTTCCCAAAGGCAAGGGAAGTGAAGGCAAACATAAATGAATGGGACTATATCAAACCAAAAAGCTTCTGCACAGCAGAACAAACCAACAACAAAGAGGCAACCAAACTGAATGGGTGAATACATTTGCAAACAATAGCTCCGACAAAGGTGAAATATCTAAATATACAAAGAGCTCATCAAACTCAATACTAAACAAACAACCCAATTTAAAAATGGGCAGAGGACCGAAACAGACACCTCTCCCAAGAAGACTTACAGTGGCCGACAGTTATATGAAATTATGTTCAACCTCACTAGCAATTTGGTCAGGGGTGGGGAACCTTTTTCCAGTCAAGGGCCATGGGGGTATTTATAACATCATTCATGGGCCATACAAAATGATCAACTTAAATGTTACGTTGCTATGAGAAAAGCTCCTAGACTGATTGAATTTCGAGTCCCGCCTGCAATTGCCTTGGCAGGGCCAGAGCAAAACATAGGGCCTGAAAGAAGGCAAGGCAAATCAAAACTGCAATGAGATTCCGCCTCACACCTGTTAGAGTGGCTGTTATCAGCGGGACAAGGAATAACAGGTGTTGGAGAGGTTGTGGAGAAAAGGGTTTCATTCATTGCTGGTTGGGATGTAAACTGGTACAGTCACTGTGGAAAATGGTCTGGTGATTCCTCAAAACATTGAGAATAGCAGAAACTGGTTTGGCTCAGTGGATAGAGTATCGGCCTGCGGACTGAAGTGTCCAGTTCGATTCCGGTCAAAGGCATGTATCTTGGTTGCGGGCACATCCCCAGTGGGGGGCATGCAGGAGGCAGCTGATCGATGTCTCTCTCTCATTGATGTTTCTGACTTTCTGTCCCTCTCCCTTCCTCTCTGTAAAAATCAATAATAATAAAAACAAGTTAGGGAGAGGTGGGGTAGATAAGAGATCAACCAAAGGACTTGTATGCATGCATATAAGCACAACCAATGAACACAAGACACAAGTTAGGGTATGCCTGGGAGGGGGGGGGGGCAATGGGAAGATATGTATACATGTAACACATTAATAAAAATTTTTAAAACAAAACAAAACAAAATCCATTGAGAATAGAAGTACGATATGACTCAGCAATCCTCCTCCTGGGTATAAACCTGAAAAGCTCGAAAACATGTATTCCCAATGATATGCACCACTATGGTCATTGCAGCATTATTCACTGTGGCTAAGACATGGGACAACCGAAGTGTCCTTCCATAGAGGAGTGGATCAAGAAGACGTGGCACATATAAGCAATGGAATGGTACTCGACCACAAGGAAAGATGAAATACTGCCATTTGTGACAACATGGATGACCTTGAGAATATTATGCTAAGTGAAACAAGTCAGTCAGAAAAAGGTAAGAGCCATATGACTTCACTCATATGTGGGTATAAAATTGAAACTAGTGGACACAAAGAGCGATGTGGTGGTTGTCAGAGGAGGGGAGAGGGTGAGGGTGAAGGGAGCCTAGTACATGTATTTTTTTAAAATATATTTTATTGATTTTTTACAGAGAGGAAGGGAGAGGGATAGAGAGTTAGAAACTTCGATGAGAGAGAAACATCGATTAGCCGCCTCCTGCACACCTCCTACTGGGGATGTGCCCACAACTAAGATACATGCCCTTGCCTGGAATTGAACCCGGTACCTTTCAGTCCACAGGCCGACGCTTTATCCACCAAGTCAAACCGGTTTTGGCCATGTAGACGAAAGATGATTTGACTTTGGGTGGTGGGCACCCAGTGAAATATACAGATCTTGTATCATAGAAATGTACACTTGAAACCTATCTAATCCAGTCAACTTAATAACAAAAATATCATCATAAATATATTTGGTTTTTAAAAAAATATATTTTATTGATTTTTTACAGAGAGGAAGGGAGAGAGATAGAAAATCAGAAACATCGATGAGAGAGAGACATCGATCAGCCACCTCCTGCACCCCCCACAGTGGAGATGTGCCCGCAAGCAAGGTACATGCCCCCAACCGGAATCTAACCTGGGACCTTTCAGTCCGCAGGCCAACGCTCTATCCACTGAGCAAAACCGGTTTTGGCTAAGCAGTTGGTTTTTAAGCACCTTGAAAAATTAGATATTTGGCCCTACGTGCAGGCTAACAAGGCCAGTTTCCTAGATGCTGGTAGAAGATACAAAACTCCCGGGTTAGAGTTAACAACGGTCAATCAGGCGCACCCAGCAGTATAGCATCAGCTTATTCTGCACTGGTTTCCTGAGTGCCAGTTCCCACAAGCCTAAGCAAGGAGGTCAGGTGATGTTCGCCCACGCAGTGGGTGTTATGACAGGAGATGGCCTCCGAGTTGAGGGAACTCAAATAAGCCTGCTTGTTGCCCTTTGCTGGAGAGAGAGACCCTGGCTCTGTCTTCCAGAGCTCTGAGCAAACCCACCCTTTGTTCAGAGGGAAACACTCTCTCTCGCTTCCAAGGCTTTCCCAAGGCTTTCCCTGTGCAGCTTGAAAAGGAGTCTGGGAAAAAGACCAGTTGTGCGGGGAAGCTCAAGGGATCCATGGAGAACTGTCTTTCAGTACTGGTGAGGGCTGGAACCCCTTTCTAGAAACAGTAGATCTGAGACACATTCTCTTCAGTTTTTAGGATACTGGCCCCAAATGAATTGAAAAACATTGAAATGGGAATCAAGTTATTTGACAGCTGCATTCAGAATGTTTTGGAGAGTCATGATCGCATAGTTCTAGGAGGACTATATATATATGTATACACACACACACACACACACACACACAATGCATATATAACACACACACATATTTATAAAGCTTATTTTCCCTCCTCAATTAAAATGGAAATGTTTTAGAATAATGACTATATATACACATATATATGCATATATGTATATATATATATATTTCTGTGTGTATCTGTAATCACTTATTCTGGTTCCTACATTACTTTGCATTAACTTAATAAAATTATGTAGGTCTGCCCTCCCATCCCCCCCCCCCACATTGCCATGAGAACAACAACAACAACAAGTGTGCTCCTATAATCTGAGGGTTCCAATTGCCATGAAAAAAATGACAATATTTTCTTCTCTTCAAGGTCATTTATCCATAGAATGTAGGACAATGCTCCGCACCTAGTAGGCGTCGGTGTATATTTTTGCATCGACTTGAACTCAGGAGCCCGTTCTACACTTTGTCAGCCGAAAGCTTTTCTTCTTGTTCAGTATGACACACGCTGTGCATTGGAAACAGAAAACGTTTGCTTTTCCTCAAACCTGTAGACAACAATTTCAAGCTTACAGATTCCCCTTCTTTATGATGGTTCTAGCGTGTAGGGGAGGCGCCTAAAAAAGAAGTGAAGCATTGGCTCTGTCTCCAGGAATATTTGTTTTATTAGGAGAGAAGTGAGTCAAGTGGTGCCTATTTTTTTTTTCTTCCTCTAAGAACTGTCTCCTCTCCCCCCACCCCCTTCTGCCCCCGCTCATTTTCCTCCTCTTCAATGGGAAGGCAGCGGCCAGAGCTGACTGCTGAAACACACTCTCCCTGCAAGTGCCACCGGAGGCTGACTCATCCACGCAAAGCTGGGGAAACACTGTGGTCTTCTTGTCCAAATTAAAACCTTTCAACGGCGAAGACTGCAGAAAGTACAGGATGTTTCCGTCCCCTTTCCACACCAGAATCCCCTCCCACGGGAACGAGCAGATGTGTGCCCACGTGCATCCCCATCCGTCCACCACAGCAGCCACCCGCCTGGCCACTCCAGGGTCTCGCACACACAAAGGGGGTGGGGAGGCGGCTCGGGGTCACCCCCCGCGCCTGGCCCGGCGATGCCTGGCCGGAGGAGGCACTGGGCTGGGGAGCGGGGACCAGGAGCAGGCTCAACTTGGGGCTCGGGATAGAGAGGCATAACCCCCCCAAAATCGCCGTCCTCCCCAAAGGAGTCAGACTGGGGGTGCGCGCGCGAGCCGAGGGCATGCTTACGTCGCCGCGAGCTGGGGGCCGGGGTAATTAGAGGGGAGCTGAGCCGCACCGGGTCCCTCTTTAGCAGCGGCAGCTGGAGCCACAGCAGCAGCGGCAGCAGCGGCAGCAGAAGAGGCAGCAGCAGGAGCAGCGGCCGGAGGAGCGCGCCTGACTCCCGCCGCCCGCCCGGGGCGCACGGGGGAGAGAGAGAGGCCCGCGCCCCTGGGCAGCCGCCCCGCCGTGCCCGCTGCCCCGCGGGGGCTCCGGACGCACAAAGGCGGCCGCCTCCCGCGTGGCCTCCTCTACCCCGGCGGCGGCGATCCGTTCCCGCTCCCCTCCTCCTCGGATGGCAATCTGAATGGCAGGGCCGGGCTCGGAGGGCCCGGGACAGCGGGGGCCCTGAGCTCTGCAGCCCGCGCCCCTCCTGCGGGGGAGAGACGGCGGGCGGCTCGCGGGCCATGGGTCCCCGGCTGCTCCCCGGTGCGTCCTCGGCGCGGGTGCCCGCTGCCGCCCCTCTCCTCTGCCGGGTCCATCCCGCCCGGAGGAGTTGATGCTGCTTTGGCCGCCGCCGCCGCTGGACGCCGGGGAGCGTGCCTGCCGCAGTGCCTCGCGTCCCCGCCGGCCTCCGGGCGTGCCGGTAGGAGCCTCGCCCGCTCTTTCTTCTCTCGCGCGCCCGGGTTCCAGAGAAAAGGTAGAGACATTTTGCTGGGTTTCTCCACTCCTCTTCCTCCACCCTCTCTCACCCCACCCAGCCTTTGCAAGAGACGTTCGCAGAGAGATCCCCCAGCCACCCTCCCTGAGACAGGTCCGTGGAAATAAAGGGCCAGAGAAAGAGGCAGAAGTTGGGGGTGGGGTTGGGGAGAGCCCCGCTGGGACCAACGCCACCAAACCTTCCCCCCCCACCCCCACACCCCAAAACCCTTCTGGTGCCTGATGAGATCACGGGTGTCTCGGAGAGAGAGGGGCGGAGGGAAGGTGCGCTATCTGCAGAGTCTCCACCTACGGGGAGCATCATCATCATCCTTGAAAATAAAAACCCCACCAGTTATCCTTTTTAAAAAATAGATTCGTTGGAAAGCAGGAAGGGAAATAAGCCCCTTCTCCTCCCCACCCCCCCTCTCTCTCTCTCTTTCTGTCTTTTTTTTTTTTTTTTCTTTTGGATAAAGGAGCTCCGCGCTGAAGAGCCAGCTCATTCTTCACCAGAATCCCCATCATTATCCCCGGCTGGAGCATCCTTTGGCGGCGGCGGCGGCAGGGACCGCGGCAGGAGCATCTTCCCGGCGGCGCTGAGGCTGGGATGCGCGTGGGGCTTGTTTGTGTCACATTTTGGGGGAGCGGAGGACAGGCACCGAGACCGGCACCACCGCCCCTGCTGGTGTGATTAGGGGTGTGTTCTCCGGGGCGAGAGAGAAAAGGACAAGAAGAGGAGGCGTGAGGTCCATCCCCGTCTCTCTTTTTTTAAAAGGAAAGCGAAGCGGAGGGGAACCCAAGTGGAGGAGGCGCTTTTACAAGCGAGCGGGCAAAGAAGTTTATCTCCTTCGCCCGAAAAGCCGTGGGAAGGCGGGAGCAACAGGAGACTGGATTGGACACCAAGACAAATCATTTCCTGTGGAGAAGAGGAAGCAGGCGGCGCGCGCGTCGAGGTCTGGAGGCCAGAGGGCGGTGGAGGCCAGGGCCTGGGGCGCGGGGGGGACAGTCAGCCCGAGAGGCCGGGGAGCAGGCACCACCACCAGCCAAGACACCATGACTCACTTACAAGCCGGGCTGTCCCCGGAGACCCTGGAGAAAGCCCGCCTGGAGCTCAACGAGAACCCGGACACCCTGCACCAGGACATCCAGGAGGTGAGGGACATGGTCATCACCAGGCCGGACATCGGCTTCCTGCGCACGGATGACGCCTTCATCTTGCGCTTCTTGCGGGCCAGGAAGTTCCACCACTTCGAGGCCTTCCGCCTGCTGGCCCAGTACTTCGAGTACCGGCAGCAGAACCTGGACATGTTCAAGAGCTTCAAGGCCACCGACCCTGGCATCAAGCAGGCGCTGAAGGATGGCTTCCCCGGGGGCCTGGCCAATCTGGACCACTATGGCAGGAAGATTCTAGTCCTCTTTGCTGCCAACTGGGATCAGAGCAGGTAAATCCTAAAATCCCGACTCCTGGGAGGGACTCCTTTATTCTCCCATTTTCCAGAATTTACCCCGAGTAGCCATAGCTTTATAGCTTTCATGCTTTTGTTTATGTGTTTGGAGAAAATGGAACTAAAAAAAAAATGAGTTTTTGGTGGGCACCCTGGGGAGGGGGGAGGGGCTTGTTGGAGACCTTTGTAACCCTCACTTCTCTAGCACCCAGCTTCTACTGCAGCTGGAAGTGCTTCCTGCACCCTAGTATCGTGCTGCAGTCAAAATAATTGAACTTCTTAAAAAATGTGCTGAATAAATTCACCGCTCTCTGGATAAATCAGCGTGAGGACAGAGACAACTTTTTCTCTTTCCTTCTAGTTGAATTCTTAAACTAGACTCCTCATCATCATTTTTCATGATCACCATCATCTTCATTGTAATCATCATCATCATCATTCTCAACATCATCATCATCTCCGTCTCTAGTACATTATCTTTTAAGGGTAGATAGCCTGGCATTCAACCGAGATCAAGTCGTTTTATGGCTTGGGAACTTTTCTGCTTGGTGATGTGCAGATGAAGGACTAATGTGATGTGTGATGTGTGTCACTTCCATGAAAAGGCAGAGTTCTGCCCCCTGGCACTGAGTATGCCTACCGACGCTGAAGCCAAGGCTGGCTGTTGTGCTGCTCCACACCTGTCCCTAATCTAAAGAAGATGTTTGCTGTCTGATGGGATTTTCATCTCTCGGGAGGAAGTGGCAAAGGTTTAGATGGGTCCGTTGGTAGACTGCTTTTTAATGGAGGAGAACTATTCTTATTGTATCTACAGATGATAGAAAAAGGGAGACAGTGACTCCTCTCCTTCCTCACTCAGAACTCTTTCCTCAGACTAACAGAGATAAGAAAGGATAAACACTCCCGTGTAAGGTAGTTTCAGTTAAGTTCAAAGTTACGTGTATTTCATGGAACTTAAACGTGTTGTCAGAATCACAAATCCTAAGAAGCTGGTTGTTAAAATATTGGTGTGTTTTGTTTAGTTCTTTGAATGGGGACTTTTGATGCATCAAGTTAGTTTAAACCATCTCTGGTTCAATTGTCAAAGACTTTTTTTTTAGTGACTGGGGAATCTTACAGATTTCTAGATAGGCCTTTCAGAGTCTTGGGATCTTAGAGTGTAAATGAAGACTTTTAACGGGTTTTCACCCGTTAGTTGGTTACCTTTTCTCGGTAATTTTAGCTTGAGAACTACTCCAATCGTTTTTTAGACAAATATAAAGACAAACTTCTACCTGAGGAATCTTAAAATCATAAAACCAAGAAACTAATAGAGTTAGCCAATGAAGGGGGAATGGAGTCCTGTTACTTACTTTGGTTAGTTATAGAGGTCATATTTTACTTTTTATTGGTAGCAAAGTATAAAGGACCATGAAATGCCATTCTTTGACCACAATTTTTCTTCAACTTTTTTTTAAAAAAATCTGATAAGTACATTGGAGGATCATGCAAACCAGTGATTGTGTATATCAAAATGGAAAAATTTTATTCAAGAAAGAACCTACTATTCCATTTGTCAATTAGATTAAAACTTTGTTTATTAAGCTACAGTTAAATTAGGAGTTGTGGAAATTTTATACTTAAATATGTTTCAAAGTCTGGAAGATATTAGGCAGTTCACATTCAGGGAGACATGCATTTATTATTATTCAATGTCTATTTCTATTTTTTATTGACGCTATTGGGGTTACATTGGTAAATAAAACTCTAAAGGCTTCACAGGTACAACTCAATAAAACATCTGCATCCTGCATTATGCACCCACTGACCAAAGTCAAGTCTCTTTCTGTCCCATTTATGCTCCCCTTTGCCCACTTCTACCTTTTTTTCACCCTGCCTCCCAATCCCCCTTCCCTCTCACAGCTGTCAGTGTGTTCTATGTATCTATCCTTCTGTTTCTATTTTGTTTATTAAGTTTATTTGTTCATTAGATTCCACAGATAAACGAGGCCATGTGGTATCTGTCTTTCTCTGGCTTATTTCACTTAGCATGAGACCTGCATTTACACTAGATCCATTTTAATTTATATCTATAAGTGAACTAATATGCACAGGGTAGGTAGCCTGGCATTCAACCAAGATCAAGTAGTTTTATTGTTTGGGAACTTTTCTGCTAGTTAAGATGATCATCACTTAACAGTTCCCATGTAGTATATGGGAAGTTGATTATTATAGATTATTAAAGAGACTATGTTTCTGTTGTCTATTTCATACTTTTCTATAAAAGGTAGGTTACTAGCCATCAAAATCCATCTCCCTGGAAATCAACAATGGGAGAAGATTTGTTAATTGGTATATAGAACTATTTTTTAAATTAAATTTAAACACTTTAAATGTTAAAAAATCTGTACATGTGAAATTAAAAATGAGAAGCTGTGTCCTATAAAAATACCCTATCAGGTTCTAGACTAATAATTGTGAATTCTGTATCTATGGATGTACATGAGTAGACATAATCATGAATAGTACATTCAAGTCAAAAGGTATACAAATTATTTAGAGCCTCGCTAAAATTCAGTTGAGTTTCCTCCTCCTACATTCTAAAAAAAAAGTTATTGCTCCCTTCTCCCTCCTGCCCTCCTTCCCAAACCTACATATCCCCAGTAACAAGGACTAGCGGATAAACAGGTGCGTTCCCTTGGCATCCTCTGTAAAGCACGGTCACTGGTATGTGTGCAGAACAACTGCCAGAAACCTGTGGGACAGCTGCCTTCTGACAGTGCCCGCACAGCACCAGCCCTTCTCCTGCCTTTGGCCTAACCCCCCTTTCTTCTTCCCTGCTGCAGCCTCAAGTCTTATCTGACCTGGCTCCTATGGAAATTTCTAGCACCTTCCCTAGATATTTACCTCACCGTTGCTGAGTGAGGTGGATAGCCACGTGCCAAATCCTCTCATTACCCCAACCCCGTTCCATGAGTCTGGTGTTCTCACTTTTCTGCTCTGATCCTGCAGCCCAAACAACTTAGGTCTCTTGAGGAGACTGACTGCTCACCTGAACACAATTTCAGACCTCCTTCCTTGATTTGGTCAGTGATTTACCTGCTTTCAACACCTTACACAGAACGTAGCATGGCTTTATTTTTATTTATTTACTTATTTTAAAATATATTTTATTGATTTTTTTTTACAGAGAGGAAGGGAGAGGAATAGAGAGTTAGAAACATCGATGAGAGAGTCATCGATCAGCTGCCTCTTGCACGCCCCCCACTGGAGACACACCCACAACCAAGGCCGGAATCGAATTTGGGCCGCAATCGAACCTGGGACCTTTCAGTCCGTAGGGCAAGGCTCTATCCACTGAGCCAAACTGGTTTCGGCAGAAAGTAGCATTGTTTTAAAGAAACAATAGGAATGGGAATGTCTGTGATCACAGAGGGAAATCCTAGAAGTTAGTTAGAAACAATGCTCCCCACCCCCTTATTTGGAAAACAGGTTATTTTCAGCTTCTTAGAAGATTTTTAAAATAAGTTTTGAAGAGCTTTCTAAAGACCTCTGAAATAATGAATCTGTATATAAAAAAGACTAAGCCTTATGTTATTATTTTTATAAGAGCACCTGAACTGGCGTTAATGCTCATACATATTTGTTTAGTTGAATTAGGTTATACATTTAACAAATAATTCTAAGTAGAAAGTTACCTAATACATACTTTCTCCCATATTAAATTTGTAGGACAGTTTTCTGTGCTTCTCGGGAGACTGGAAATAGTAAATGTGTGTGAGATGATGACTATAAATAAAACAGTGTCTCTTTCTGCTGCAATATAATGCAGGTCAGTTTCAGCATATTGATTTGGACCACTTCCAAAGCCTTTACAAGAGACATGAAATTTTCAGGAAGACTAAGGTAAAATAATATTTACAGTGTACCCACCTCCTAATAAATCTTAAAAAAAAATGAAATACTGAAATGTCAAAGTGACTTTCAGTTTGATTTGTGGTTCTTTTGAAAAAGAACAGACCAGGCTCAGATGACTTATTATTACATTTATTGAGCAGGATGTCCTTGGAAGATATTCATAAAATGTAATCTCCTTTCTTTCAGATCATCTAACATAATTTCTGAAAGCGGGAGTCAATCCTACACATTTAAAAACAATTGGATTATTTCACTGCATCACTAGGATGCAGTAGCCCTCCATACATTACATTCTCTATGTCTTTTGTGAGCGATAGTGCCCTGCTTAGGACTCAACAGATCCTTTCCATTTCCACCCGCTTTCAACAACGGAATGGGAGGAGGATGTACCGTGAAAGTAGAAGAGATTGCAAAGGAAGCTAGAAAACGAAGTTTGGAATAAAACTAGGTCATGAGCTACACCCTAAGACATGAGAACAGTCATATATACTTACATCGCTTTCTTATAAGGATGCTCTTTTAACAAAACTCTGGAAATGCAGCTTAGTTTAAACTATGCCCTTGGTCCATAGCATGGAAAATGGGAAAGAAAAAGATTGTCCTGAAAAATGTTAGTAGAATATTGGAATATTCATGAGTAAATGGTGTCACCTGAAATATAAGGATGACACATCTTCTGAGAGTTGAACTGTAATTTTTAGCCTTCAGGTTGTACTTTACCTCATTACTGATAAAGTAGTTCTCTATAGTGCAGCAAATAATAATTTATCTGGAATCTGGTTAATAATGACAAGAAAACCATTAAATACAGTTACACGGAAATAAATTCTTAACATAGTGGCAGTTCAGAAAACACTGACCCGTCTAGCACTCTGTTTGGCTTGTCATCATGGATATTGATCATTGCTTAGTGTACTGATGTTCTGGAAGGGGTAGGAGACTGGTCAGACACTGCTATGATCCTGACACCCTGGAGTTTGCCTACAAACCGTATTCTTGTCAGTTTGTTTAGTTTGTGTGGCTTTTCATAAAAAAAAAGCAAATACACAAATGCCTACCTATTTACAGGTACAGATTGAATTATGATTATGCTTCCATTTATTTAAACAACGTGACCAATCTCCAAATGGAAAGATTTATGACGACGACGATGGATTAAAAATTTTAAAAATAACCACGGACTACCCAGGTCATTTTTTGGCTTGATTTTTTAAGGCCTTGGCTCAATGTGTTAAAAAATTAAAATCTCTCTCTACTTTGGCTTCACGGTGTCATAGATCATGGACAGGGTCAGGAATTTCTACCTGCAAAATTCTGGAAGCACCGCTGTGCTCTATTCTGGGTGGACTTGGAGATTAGGTCAAAGCTGGAAGTGGCAGGTGTGGATTCCGTGGGGTTTCTGCTCCAGCAGAGTTTCCGCATCGCTTTCTTATAAGGATGCTCTTTGAACAAAGCTCTGGAAACGGCAGCTTACTTTAAACTATGCCCTTGGCCCATAGCATAAAAAATGGGAAAGAAAAGATTGTCCTGAAAAATGTTAGTAGAATATTGGAACAAATCTCTCTTAAAAAAAATAGGACAGTCTCCAAAAACTAGAGCAAGTTTGAAGTCATTAGTAAAACAATTCTGAAATAACAGCAGAGACCGAGGGCTAACTTCAGTAGAAAGTTGGTTGGGTCTGGACTGAGCCAGGCGTGTTTCAAATGTGCAACTTTAAATAAAGGTGGAGGGAAGAAAAGGATTTGAGCTGACTATGGTGCATGGAAAGTGTGCCTCCAAAGAAGTGTTTACAGCTATTTCAACACATGAGCCAAGTTAGTAAATTAATAAGTTGTCTTCTGTAAATTAATACATTTCCTCGATGCTGGGAAAAAGTTTGAGTGCTCTTAGATCCCTGAGGACAGGTGTATATTTTATTAACATAGTAAGTGACATGACTGATATGAGGGAAGGGTGTCCTTGTATGTTGGGTCCTTATAACATCAAAACTGAGCGAATGGTACTCAAGTCAATTTCTAAAGAAGAATACCTTAGTCTAACGTTTTTTACAGACATAAAAATTTAGAAGTTGCTGGAACGCACAGAACACATTATTTGTACTAACAAGGGACATACCACATCTGTGGGAAGGAAACACATAAAAAGCTAAATATCCACCAGAGAGTTGTAAGTGCTTAATGAGGGTACTCTTTGCCAGTGGAGAAGTTCAGGGCAGAGGGCAGCTGTGACCTACTGAGTGTTTTATAGAGAAAGCATTGCCTGCGTGGTTAGCTAAATTCAGCCTTTTAGCGTTTCATTTTAATTAATTCACTTATTTGTTCATCTTAAATCATTCTTACAGCACGTATCAGGCACTCTTTTAAGCACTTAAACGTTTACTTCTACAATCTTCAATAGAATCATACAAGGTAGGTCCTGTTAATATTTACATGAAACTGAGGCACAGAGTAGTGAAGTATTTCACCCATAACCAGTGAATTGGTCACACTTTTTTTGCATGTAAAGACAGCCATATAAATCTAGATAAACACATAGAATTTGATACAATTATATAAAAAACAGGCAATCTACCATCACTTAAGGATAATCTCTGGTGTAGAAAGTTTTGATTAGCTCTCCTAATATTGATGATTAGACACAGAATGTTAAGTTGCTACAGTGAATATTCTGAGGGACAGACTGCACTGAGCAGGCACTGGCTTGGAGTATCCCGCCCTGACAAGGAGACTTGCCTTTCTGATGTGTTTGCATGTTTTCAGCACAATTCTGTTTTATTTTATTTTGGTGGCAGCAGTGTATACTTTTTAAACTTTTTTTTTCAAGGAAAGGTATTTTTTTTCTCTAGATATTTTATTTCCAACAAAACATCTTTTGTTCTCACTCACCTACATTCCCATAGCAGCAAGGCCCACACCGATAGTCTTCTGTGCTTAGTGATACAAACCAGACACATGAATACTTGACTTCATGTTTTCTCCAGCGCGTGTAGACTTAGCCTCTGCCCATTCCAATTCTGTGGAATGTCTGGGTGCCCTTCCTCCACCAAAGCCCCCCGTGGGGACCAGGCTGGAACGTGTCCTGGGACCTGGCACGGCACCATGTTGGTATTGACTTTCTGATCTATCTTCTGACACATGACGCCACTGAGAGATGAAAAAGCAGAACCGTTATTCATCACACCCTGTTCGAGGTATGAGACGGCACAGGGAGTGTGGAGAACTGTGGTGTCGGAAAGAGCCGGCTTCACGTCTGGGCTGCTGTATTCCTCCCCTGGGGATTCTGGGCGAACGATTTCCATTCTCTGAGACTTGTGTTTTCATCTCTGTATTTTGCTGAGACCTCATCTGTGTCCTCATCTCCAAAATAATAGGATCAAAGCCAGTCCTGAGATTTGGGGCTCACTCGGAGATGAAGATAATGCGTTTGAAATTCCTTTGGAACTCTGAAACGAGTACATGGATAGAGGCATTATTATTATTTCCCCTTAGTCTTATAAAACATGCAGATGGGCTTCACTTTAGCACTAATGACACCTCGGGGCGCTAATAAAGGTAATTCTTCTCCTTTGTCTCTCCCCTAGCACCTTTCTAACAGGAAGTGCTTGGGATCTGGCTTAATGAGCACTGATGGGGGTGGGGGGCAGACTTAATGAAGAATTTAATAATGGCTGATTGATTTAATAACAAAGGGAAATTGCTTGCTGTTGTGATGCCAAGATGCCAGGCGGAAAGAGCGGGTTGGGAAGGAGGAAGGAAACGACCTGATTTAGGTTGCCCTTTGCACTGAGTGAAAACTGTGGTAGAGGATGAGGTGCTGTGAACCCCAGGAGAGAAGCACAGGACAAGCCGGCACCCAAAGCCTTTCATGGCTGGAGGCAGGAGAAGAAGCCCCCGCCCCCATGTTCTTTTTTAAAAAATATATATATTTTATTCATTTTTTTTTACAGAGAGGAAGGGAGAAGGATAGTTAGAAACACTAATGAGAGAGAAAAGTCAATCAGCTGCCTCCTTACACACCTCCCACTAGGGATGTGCCCTCAACCAAGGCACATGCCCCTGACCAGAATCGAACCTGGGACTCCTCAGTCCACAGGCCAATGCTCTATCCACTGAGCCAAACCGGTTAGGGCGCCCCCCCTGTTCTTGATTGCACTGGTAGTAAATAGGAAGTGGGTGGCAAAGTTTCCATCTAATGTTTATGTATTATAGCAACTTTGATCTTTGTGGGAACCTCTTTCCACGTCCTGCGTGGTTCAGGGTTCCCGGTTCAGGGTTCGGGTTCTGAAGGAGGCCACACGCAAACGAAATGAGAGACTAGAAAACATTAATTTGGCGATATTGGGGGGCCAGGTGGGAGCCTTCCTCTAGTGGAAAGAACTGCCACTTGCTCTGGCCTTTTTCTCCCTTTTATTAAGGCTTTGGGACACACCCCTAGCCTTTAGGCAGGAAATAACAAAACAGAAATTAACATGAAACAAACAGGTAGAGGTTGCTTCAGCCAATAATGTTTCAACTAAACTGAATAATTAGCTCTGACCTTTCAGAGCAGTTAAGGTTGACCAGCCTTCTGGCCTCCTGTTTACATCCATTTAGTGAGAACAGATCTTTTTCAAGAGCATGGTCCGCTTAGACTGGTGTCCCACTTGTAAAATCTAACTGGTGGCATTATTCTTCTTACTCCATGCTATTCATCTTCCTCTCCGCGTTGATTTCAGATTCAGGCTTTCCTTAATGCTGTTTTAGGAAGCACAGTTAGGAGTGGAGAGCTGTGTAGCTGTGCTCATCTGTTATCTATGGCCTTTTCCCAGCATACGAGGGAAGAATAGCCATGGTGGAACTGCCACAAATTGGGGTGTCAACCCCCACGTAGGAACATGTGGACTAATTACTACACTGACATTTTATAAATTGTAACAGTACTGAATAATTCCAAAGAGTAGAATTATGGTGGGATTCTGACGAGATAAAATGCTCCATTTCTTTGGAAGATATTTTATAGACTTTAGCAAGATCTCTTTTAATATAATGCTCTACTTAGGATAGCCCGCTGAGCTGCCAATGGCAGTAATGTGACATGTTTGACAACAGAGGACTGGAATGTCAAGAGGGGTTTGACCTGCCCTTTGAATGCAGTCAGCTAGGATGTTTGTTATGATTCTTTTAAAAAACATATACGTTAATATTATTTACATAAATATCATTTAATTTTTTTTTGGAGTGGGATATCAAATTTTAAAACTTGGTGAGGTTTACTCTTGAAAACTTGGCAAACCTGCTTTTATTCCATTGCTGATCCTGAGATCTGTCTTATTTTAGTCCTCTTAGAATAATAATAGGCATATAAATTTCTCTTGACTTAGACACAGTTTTATGGAACCGTATTTAACGCGGGTTTCTTAAAACAAATTGCTTCTTATTTCCAGCCCTTCCTGGTGTCATGATTTATTCTTTCTATGTACAATGCATCATCCTTTCAAAACTTACTTTGAATTCAAATTTTATTTAATACCACTTTGGTGTTAATGCTCTTTGGTATTTTGTATAGATGACACAAGAATGATCATAATGAGAGAAAATTTCTAAGTTGAACTTTTATAATTTCTAATTTTTATTACTGTGATGTTATTATAAACTTCAGGAATTAAATGAATATTGCTTAAAGGAGGGTCTATGTTTTAACTAAAAATATAGCTTTCTTGCTCCAACTTCCTATAAGCTTTTGGTCATAACATTGTGTTGGGTCATTATATTTAAAAAGGAGATAGGCCAACCATGAAGTGATAGATAAGGTATTCAGCCATACATGTTTCACAGTTAAAAAAAAAATATATATATATGTATATATATATATATTGATTTCAGAGAGGAAGGAAGAGGGGGAGAGAGAGAGAGAGAGAGACAGAGAGAGAGAGAGAGAGAGAGAGAGAGAGAGAGAGAGAGAGAGAGAGAGAGAGAAACATCAATGATGAGAGAAAATCATTGATTGGCTGCCTCCTGCACCCGCTGCCCCAAGGGGGACTGAGCCTACAACCCTGGACATGTGCCCTTGATCGGAATTGAACCTGTAATCCTCAGTCCACAGGCTGATGCTTTATCTACAGAGACAAATTAACTAGGGCCATATTTCACAGTTTTAATAGAGCTCTACAAAAATTTTATTATCTTACATATTTAGAAAGTATTCCAGGATACCATAGCCTTAGGGCTATATATATAGCCTATATATCATCCAGAGATTTAAAAAGAACCCATTGATCCTTGCTTTTTACAATAGCAATAAGCTATCTAACGATCATCATTCAATGTTAAAGTAAAAAAATTTAAACAAATATTCTTCTGTTCTGATTATACCCTGCCACATATGTCCAGGCTCACACAGCTAATGAGGGACAGGGAAGAAATTCATCTTGAAATCTTCTGACACCATGCTCTATGCTTGCTTAAAGCTGGAGTCCATACTATTGTACTAATTTTTCAGATAAAGAATGAAGCCCAGTGAAAGTGAGAAGTCATCTGAATTTTTGTTGTCAATTATTACCGCCTTTCTGCAATACTATGATTTCTCCATTTTCCTGCAAATGTTTTTATAAGTAAAAAATATAACTATGCCCTCATATGTACTCACTGTCTCATACTGTGAGTGAACATTTAGTGGAAGTCAGCTTATCACTTCCAGTGAATACCTGTGATTTCACTTCTAATCCATATCACCTCCTCCTGGGGTCAAGATTTCTTTCTGTAACTTTTATTGAACACCTGAATGTCTGAGGAGAAAACACACACACACACACACACACACACACACACGCAAGATGTAGGATGTTCAAAAATGGAAATGATTAACACAGTCCATAATTTTGTTGCTTCTCTTAAAGTGCTAGAATTTTTTTTTTTTAGAATAATTATCTCATTTTTCTCTTAGCTCTGGTTGTATTACCTCCTACACTTTCTTGAGTTTAGGGAGCTGTAAGTTTTTGATTCTGGGATTTTCCACCTTGAGCTCTCAAGTTTAGAATCTACTTCTTCAGGTATGTAATTGCTATCAGATGAGTGTACTACAGGTTCTATTCCAAACTCTTCATTTCAGCCATCCCCAACTGCATCTTCTTTTTGCATGATATTGTTTATTCAGGATCTGAAGCTAGAATCTGTGTGTCACCCTTTACTTTTCCATCCTATTAGTCTCCATACTTAATTGTCAGATTTTTACAAGTTTACTTCTGAAATACTTCTCAAATTTGGCTTCTAATCTCCATCCTCACCTCCACTGCCTTCATCAGTCCACAGTACTAGTAGTGTCTTTGCACTCTAATCTTGTCCATTTTATAGGAACGTAAAGAGCATTTATTGGATTTTTACAATGTGCCAGAGACAGTACTTAGGTGCAAGTCAGAAAAAGTTTGAGACCCGATCCCTAAATTTGGAAGGCCTGCATAATCATAGACAGTTAAATTTCCTCCTTTGTGCTCATTGATGTTCCTTTCTTTCTGTCTATATACCTCTTCTTCTTTTCTTTTCTTTTCTTTTTATCAAGCAAACTCAATACAACTAATTAAAATATGCCATCAATTTTAGTAATTGTTCAAATACTAGTGTTATTCTTGTTTATTGTTGAGACTCCTCAAATCTCATTCAGAAAATTTTCAAACATGTACATAATGAAAATAACATTCCTGAGCTATTTAAAAAGGTACCATGCCTAATTCTCAGAGTACTTAAATGAAATTTTAGAAAATGACAGGAAGGCCTAGAGGTAAAGTAAATGACTGTGAAATATGAAGAGAACCATAGCATATCCCAAAGCATGATAATTGGTTTTGGTAGAATACATGCTAAATTCAAACATGTCACCTGAGTGCCACAAAACATTTAAAATAATACTTTTGAACAAAATCATCTCCTTAAGATTTCTTGGGTATTTTCAGAGTAGTTTTTAGTGTGCTAACATCTTCCCACAGTGGTTATCAGATGTCATGAGGACTTCCCTGTTGCTCCTAGGTACACGCTGGTGGACATTTTACGTGCCATCTTGCTGTCTTTAGAAGCCATGATCGAAGATCCTGAGCTTCAAGTGAATGGATTTGTTTTGATCATAGACTGGAGTAACTTCACTTTCAAGCAAGCCTCTAAACTTACACCCAGCATGCTGCGACTGGCTATTGAAGGCCTTCAGGTAAGAGTTGACGAGTTATCCACTTTCTTGGTCTCTCATGTTTGACTTATCTAATCTGTTAGAACACAAAAATGTCTTAACTTAAGGAATAAAAACAATTTTTATGTAGTTTTCAAGCACAGACATTAAAACACTACCTGGACAAAGGATTTTAGAAGAAAAAGGCTGTGGGCCTTTTCATAGATGAGAATTTGTAATACTTGGCATAAGCCCTCACTATGCCTAAACATAAATATGGTAACCTGAGATTTTTATCTTGATAATCAGAACAAGCAATGTCTTTGGAATTTTAATTATTAACCCTTTAGGCTTGTTTTTCTTTTTTTCTGTTCTGTGTATATTAGTTCATTAGTTAAAGGTTTGCTTCCTCATTTCCTTTAACCTGGTGAGTTTGGAACATGATGGCAGGTTGCCTAAAAACGGTTGGAAAGCCAATCAACATGCTTTTGATCTCTAAGCTATGGAATCACTGTTTTTTGAGTTACTTTTCCTAGACTTCATTGGGGTTTTTGTTCTTTTTGTGTGTGTGCAAGGGCTACCACCTAGAATTTGCATAGGAATGGTGCATCTTCCAGCGAATGACATTTAACTGATTGGGAGTTATGAAATGGAAAAGCAGTTATTATTTAGCGGTAGGTGATAAATGGTTGATGGCTGATTACTCCCTGGAAAAGAAGCCACGTCTCCAGGAAGCAGAATAGCTGAGCCTGTTTGAAGTCACAGTTTGAATGATTTGCCTCTGGAGTGAATATGTAGAATGTGCCCTAATGCACATGTTGGAATGGACCCTGTTGCCTGCAGAGTATGAGGTGGTTTTTAACTTGTAAAGAAATGTGGTTACCACCAATCATGTTACGTAACACAGGTTGGCAACCTAGCTCTTTACACTCGCTAGCACTGTTGAACCTGCGTCTTCTCTTTGCACTGCTGCATGATTGACTGGGGAACTCATGTCATTCCTATGAAACTTAAAAAAATAAAACCATTTTAAAGATAGACTTCGTGCTTTGCTCTTTGCCAACTTACACACCGTATGGAGCCATTTGGTAGTAAGGCGGGAAGTCATCGCAGAAGAAACATGGGACATTCAGACATGTTTGGGAGCTTCCCTGTGGGCCACGGCCACTATCAGAGCTTCTTTAAGTGCCAAGTGGCAGCGTGACAGGAGCTACATCAGATGGAAGCCCTGTGCTTGTGCTGGAGAGAGACACGGCCCCGCCCGCAGAGCCTGTGCTGGCTTCCTCATCTCTGCTCCCCATATTTGTTTCCATCTCCTCTTCTTTCGCCCAGGACTGGGATGGAGGAAGCAGGGGTCGTGCTTTGTGGTTGTTGGTTGGGAAGCCACTTACAATAAGTGAACTCTTCCTGTCAATAAATTTGACGTGTTATTCACCTTTAAACTCCATGTTTTCTTCCGTGCAGATTGATTTTTGTAAATGCTTTATATCTCTGTCTATATGCGTCTCTGTCTCTGTCTGTACTGTATCTAAAATTATGGTGGCAATTCTGAACAGGATTATAAGATGTGCTAAAATGTTCCATTGTAACATGCATGATTTCATATTTAGTTTTATACAGAAGTTACATTTCCTGACTTTTCTAATCAAGTCTGTTTCTTTTGCATTTACCATGTGAGAAATATTATTGTCCATTGATATATACTTCATGCAGAACATGGATAAACTTATTTTTGAGATTGACATAAGACCATAAAACATTTGAATTAAAGATATATATACACAATTTTTGGTCATTAAACATGACTAATATCATCATCAAGACAACCAACACCACCACAACAATAAATAACCTCTAATTACTCGTGTCAGGGAAATTGAGAGGTGATAATATTTTTCCTTTTTTTGATGTGAGAATATTTTTAATAACTCAGTAATGGTTTATGCTATGTCATAATTCTACTATAACATGTTATTCTTACACACCTAAAATATATTTTAGGGAGTTGAGCTCAAAATAAGAAAGGCTAAAGATGTTAGTGCCAGAGGGGAAACTTACTTGAATGAAGTGTGTTATTCATGGGATGTAACTGTGTTTTGAAGAGATCCCATCTCTCTTTCTCTTGAGGTTACTGCATAACCTCTGTCTCTGCACACACAAATTTCCTTTGCCTGAAGTGAAAGAGTATT
Source organism: Lasiurus borealis (assembly GCA_004026805.1). NCBI lineage: Eukaryota > Metazoa > Chordata > Mammalia > Chiroptera > Vespertilionidae > Lasiurus > Lasiurus borealis. The sequence goes on along the minus strand of PVJN01006717.1, from coordinate 5,318 downwards.
TTGAGGGATTTGGCTGGCGATAGCACCTGATACCTTGGATATGGACACACACTAATAAACCATTGCTAGGAGATCCACCTGTGATCGCAGTACCAGGTCAATAGAGAGATAATGTGGCAGGGCGAAAATAAAATGGGCTTTCGAGGCACACAGATCTGGGTTTGGAGGACAACCCTGCCACATATCCAATATTTGGTAAATTCCTAAACTTGTTTGAATCTTTGTCTATTCATTGATAGCAAATTTAAAGTATTATATTAGAAATCAGACATCTTGCATCCAGTGGCTGATATCAATGAGCAAAGGAATCAATGTGCATGAGCTAATTTTTTTAGGTGCCATATTGTTCTGCATATGTGCTGGTTTTCTCACAATGCAGGGACCACCTAGACTGTGAAGACCTCAAGTTAATTGACTTTGGGAATGTGAATGAGCTCATATTTTGCTTTTAATGCTCAGAGTGTAGATACACAGATTGCATTTTAAAAAATTACTTCACTGTGTGGTTAAATAGCGTCTAGATATGTTCATGCTGGATGCCAAGTAAAATAATTTTTTCGTGTTGGAAGCCAAGTAAAATGGAAAGGGTTTCATTTAGTGAAAATTAATCTTCGTTTCTTTTCAGAGAAGCTCCAGGCACAGTGGAAAAGGTGATGAGTGTGGAGATATCCTTGGCCTTGAGAGTTGAGCTAGGGTTTGTTGAGTAGGACAGGAAAAGCATTTTGGGCAGGGAAACTTTTGGGAAGTGCTTTTGAAGGAACATACAGCTACAAGGGATTGAAAGTACATGATCAATCTGTTTTGATCTGGTTAGAGAAACACATGAATTGAGGTGAATGGCCAGAAATGAGTGGGAAAAGCCGAGGCTCCATGGATAGAGGATGGCATGCCAAGTGGATTGGCCTGGTTCTTAGACATGAGGAAATTTTGGACAAGAGAGTGACTTGGTCACTCCTGTGCTCTAGGAAGATATTTTGGGTAGAAGAAGATTGGGCTTATATAAAAAGAGGGAGAAGTTAGATTTAGTTTGAGAACCCTCAAACTGCCCTGGAGGTAATTATACGGATTCCATTTTGTAGGACAGGAAATGATACTTCAGAGAGTGTGACACTCAAGATTTTCTCAGCTGACATCAAGGCTTGAGTCCAGCTTGGCTGACTCCCAAGACCAATGTCTTTCCTGAATCTCGTTTCAATTGTTCCCAGGGCTGTGCTTAAGAAAATGTAGATAAGCTCAGTTTATATTTGTTTTTTAATATATGTTTTTATTGATTTCAGAGAGAAAGGGAGAGGGAGAGAGAGCTAGAATGATGAGAGAGAATCATTGATTGGCTGCCTCTTCCTGCATGCACCCTGCTGGAGATCAAATCCGCAACCTGGGCATATGCCCTGATTGGAAATCGAACCTTGACCTCAAATTGAACCCTGACCTCTTGATTCATAGATTGACACTCAACCACTGAGCCACCATAGCTGGGTGATAAGCTCAGTTTGGAGGAAACATGTCAAACTCACGGCCTGAGGCCCACATGCCCTGTTTATTTGGCCCATGTTAGCCTTTGAGTTTGACATGTTTGGTTTAGAGCAATTTCCCTCCCCCATGCCAAACTCTCACGTGTTACAGGTGAAATTTGTTTATTGAGATAAACAAAGCAATGCTAACTGGCCTTGCCTATTTTTTTGACACTAAGTGGCAGAACTGTTTCACCCCCTTCATTTTGTGGAATAAAATATTCAGGCTTCATTGAAAAGAAAAGAGAAAGAGAAAATTGTCGTGTTAATTACAAAAAGTTAATTGACTAGGGTAGTTATAGTAACAGGAAGCATCTAAGAAAATCAATATAAGATTAAGTGGATGTAATTCACAGACTCTAAGATATCTGCCTGGGAAGCTGATTGAAACATAAAATGTTTGGACATATGTGGAAAAGCTTAGACTTTTTGGATTTACAGAGAACTGATGTGCTTTTAATATATTTCGGTCACAGTTGCTCTATTTTTTTCTTTACTATTATCATGCTTAAAACCCTTTATTAATGAAAAACTCAAACTCTCTCATGAATCCAAGATCTCTTATGAATTTAAAAATATTATCCACGCCCTGTATGTGTATATTTACTGTTACTCCCCCTCAGCTCTGTCCTGCCCTGTTTGTGCTTTTTGCTTTCCCAATCTCACAGGAACCTCCAGACTCTATAATACCGTCAAGATGTGGGTCTCTTGGCAAGGGGTTCGGCTGAAACAGATTTGAATACTAGTTCTTTGAATTGCGACATTGAGACCCAGATGCAGGGGCATCACAAAGTGCCTAAATCCGTGCCAGATATCGTAAAGGCCCTTCATACAACCAGGACTTGTGAGCGAACAAAGAATGTGTAATTAATTCACAGTACTTAATGGGGTCCTTTCTTTTGACTCAAGGGTCCCGTGTCACAAGCAGCCACCAATCTGCTAGGTCTGAGAGTCTGGTCATTCATGTGGAAGGCAGAAAGTGCTGCTGCTGAAAAGTCTGGGAGCTCAGTCCCACGTAGGGGATCTTGCCAAAAACAGGGAACAGACTAATGACTTGGAACATCATTCTCCGAGGCTGGCGGGTGAGGAGCTTCATTAACTTCCCCAGCATTAGCTTATTCAGTCCTCCAAATCCCACTCAGGATCTCTGGCAGCTTTGGAATTGCACTCGTGGTGTGTGTGTGTGTGTGTGTGTGTGTGTGTGTGTGTGTGTAGGATGGTTAAAGGAAAATATTAAAAAAGAATAGTGTAATATATTAAGTAAATTAGGGATTCATAATAAAACAGAAGGATTCTTTGCAGTGGTTAATCTGCCAGGAGTTTCCAGACGTAACAATGCTTTGCACAATACGTAGTAGAAAGCTTTCGCATGCAAGCTACCTGGTAAACTTAGGGCAGCATTATGGTGCACTGGTGGGGGAGGGTTGAAATGTCCATCTGTTTTGAAAATGAACACACAGACTCAGGAACTGTAGTCAGTCAGACAGCCTGGAGGTGGAAGCGTTGCAGTCCCACATTCTGTACACACAGGCAGAACCATATTGGGAAACAGTGACAAGGAGAGTGTGTAAAAAAAGTGACATTTTGTGCATCACATGCATAGCTGTCTGAGCTAAGTGTGCTTCCTTTCAGTTGCTACTTAACCTAAAACGAAATGAGTGAAGACTAGAGAGGATTGCTTTATTTCATAACGTGTGAATGTCGTAATGTTGGAAGTCCCTTTTTTAAAAATTTCTTTTTGTTAATCCTCACCCGAGGATATTTTTCCATTGACTTTTAGGGAGAGTGGAAGAGAGAGGGAAAGACAGAGAGAAACATCATCGGGTGAGAGAAACACATGGATTGGTTGCCTCCTGCATGAGCCTGGATGAGGGCCCAGGCCAGGGAGGAACCTGCAGCTGAGGTATGTGCCCTTGACTGGAATAGAACCTGGGACTCTTTGGTCTGCAAGGCTGACGCTCTATTCACTGAGCCAAACTGGCTAGGACAATTTGGAATTCGTTTTAAAAGCTAACAATAGGTATGTAAAAACTATTTATAATATTCAGTTTACCAAGCAGATTAAGGATGGTATATAACCTTTGATAAAAGGGTATATTGGTACATATATGTGTGTGTGTATGCGAAATAGATACATATGTATGTATATGCCACTGTTTTTTCTTATATTAGAATTACTGTTTATTTCCTTTGATTAGCTGCTAAATGTGTTTAAAATGTCTAGTTATAGGAAGTAGGTGTCAGCCTTGAGAAAACAAAGAGATGAGTGCTCTAGAGTTATTTAACACATACTTACTCCATTAGAGACTATCAATAATGAGCAATAACATGATATACCGCTACATTTTCCACCACTGAAAAAGAGACTAGTTATCATTTTGCTCCCAGTATCCAGATAATTGAAGCAACAAATGGCAAGAAGCAAATAACAATCTTTTGGTTTGAGTCATTGAGATAGCGATAAACGGACAGAAAATAATTATCCATAATGAAAAACCAATGAATAATATGGGCTATTCTGCATTTCATTTTATTGGCTATGTTTAGACATATCCTTAACTAGAGAACAAAAAAGATGAGTAATTGCAAGTTCTCTCTCATTCTTTTTACTAACAATGTAAAAGCATCTTGATACATCATTCATTCCCAGCAGAACATCAAGGATTTTGTAATTTGTGGTCTTAATTCTTTGTGTATCATAAAATTGTATGGCCACAAGTACTTTTCATTAGACTTTTCATTTTTACTCTGAGATTATGGTGCATTCATATACAGTTGTAAGAAATGAAACACAGATATCTCATATATGTCTTCCTCCACGGTAACATTTTGCAAAAATATCGTATGATCTTGTAACTAGAATGTTAGCATCACTAGACCCATGATAAATCCCTGACTGCCAACTCGGCCCTCACTGACATCATACATTATAGCCTGGTGAGAATGATACTCTCAGCTCACTTCTTTTTAAAAAAAATCTTCACCCAAGGATATTTTCCCATTGATTTCTCGAGAGAGTGGAAGAGAAAGGGAAAAACACAAAGAGAGAAACATCAACGTGAGGGAGAGACATCGATTGGTTGCCTCCAGCACACACCCTGACCAGGACCGGGGCTGGGGAAGATCCTGCAACCAAGGTATATGCCCTTGACAGAAATTAAACCCAGGACTTTTCAGTCCTCAGGCCAAAGCTCTATCCACTGATGCAAACCAGCCAGGACTCTCAGCTCATTTCATGCTCTTTGCTGGTGTGGGTAGGTGTTGAAGTCACGTTTTTATTTTTATTGTGATATTTAGCCAGAGTGTAGTAGTTATTGCCTAAAATTTTTGTGTGTTGCTAGTATGCACCTTTTCTGATTCTTTGCCCAGAAGAGCAAGCTTTTATAGAGGCTATTTTTGGGGGTCTGTGCTTATCAAAGTTTTCATTTGCCAGTTCTAAATCTGGGATATACGAGGCAAAATCAAACCCAGGCAACTTACCATCACATTATTCTTTGGGTCCGAAGGTCCTTACCTGGTGTATCTTCTTCTCTTCATCTTTCAGAGTCTTCTTGTGTCTGTTTTATATACTAGAGGCCCAATGCATGTAAATTCATGCACTGGAGTGTGGGGTGGGGGGGAGGGAAGAGGAGGGGGGAAAGGGTCCCTCAGCCCAGCCTGAGGCAGCCTGGCGATCAAGGGAAGGTGATGCCCAATCACACCTCTGCTGTTGCCAGTGCAAGGCTTGGCTGGCCCTGGTTACCTGAGCCTTGGGTGGCCGGGGGTGACTAAGGGCTGAGGAGACTGGGGGACTTTGGAGGCAGGCAG
>PVJN01006716.1:0-73869 GCA_004026805.1 Lasiurus borealis | reverse complement strand
CAAAGGAACTTTAAGCTCAGAAATTCTGGCTATTTACTTGTTAGGAATCATTAAAGGATTGAGATTTCAAAGAATAAGGAATACTGAGTAGAAGGTCTGAGGCATGGTTATGCATTTTTAAAGGACATAGAAAGAAGGTTTAAAGGCTAATTTGGAAGTGAAAATGTAATAAAGGATTGCGTATGTATTAAGAAGGAGAGGAGAAATGTTGTAAGGAAATCAAATAATACAGGCCAGTAGGCCAACAAGAGTAAATAATTTGCATTTTGGCTCCCTAAACAGAGGGTAGTTGTGCCAAAGTCTATGCAGATCACACTGGAGTAGTAGAAGAGTCTATGGCCAAACTAAGAAAGCGCCTAGAAGAACGGCAGCGAGAAAGAGAGGCACGGAGAGGATGGTTTGAGTCCTGGTTTACTCAGTCTCCATGGCTCACCATTTTACTATCGGCTGTAACTGGCCCATTAATAGTTTTACTATTAATTTTAACTATAGGTCCGTGCATCTTAAATAGGGTAATTAGGTTTGTGCAGGAAAGAATTGGAGATGTCAAATTAATGGTTATTAGGCAGCAATACACGGGGGAGCTGAATGAGTCTGATGGTCTCTAGGATTAGAGACCTGCCAAGAAAAAGGGGGGAATGTAAGGTTGCAAAAATCAGGATTGGGCTGGAGTTAACACAGCTCGGCTTAAAATCATATCCCCCAGTTACATCCTGTAATTACAGTCTCAGGGTTGAGAACAGAGACAGGAGACATGGTCTAGATGTCCCAAGGGAGTAACCCAGAGATAACCATCAGTCCCATCCATTATCGTAATCCCATGGTAATCAGAAATATGCGGAGTCTGTAGATTGTGAGATGTGTGCAGGTATGAGGAAATAAAACTCTGTGTTGACCTTGTATAACCCTGTTGCTTGTCACATGGTATATAAGCTCAGCTTTGTATCAACTCGGGGCTCTCAGCCTCTGCTCTGTTTTCAGAGTATGTTGTGAGCCCCAGCATGCTGGTGAATAAACCCTTTGCTGTTTGCATGAGAACGTCTCTTGGAGCCTTCCTTTGAGCAGCGAGCATTTCGACCCTAACAAAACAACTGCTGATGAGGATGTGAAGAAAAGGGAACCCTTGCGCAATGTTTATAGAACAGCAAATTGGTGCAGCCTCTATGGGAAACAGCATGGAAGTTTCACAAAAAATTAAACACAGAACTACCTATGACACAATGATTTCATTTTGGGTTGTCCAAAGAAATCCAAATCACTAATTCGAAAAGATACCCCCACACATGTTCATATGGCGTCATTTACGATAGCCAAGATATGGAAGCAGAGAGAGAAACCAAGATGGTGGCATAGGTGAATACCTAAATTGCTGCCTCACACAACAATTTAAAAACTACAGCTAAGAGCTCTTCCTGCATCCTCCGCTGCGACAGTGGAGGCAGAGAGCCAGGCCCGGGCTTGAATAAAGGCTCTTTGCTTTTGCATTAGACTCGGCTCCCTGGTGGTCTTTGGGGACCCTGAAATCTGGGCATAACATTTGGGGGCTCACCTGGGACCCCCAAGACCCACGAGAGACTCCGACCCGGAGAGCCTGATTAACCATGGTAGGTGTCTGTTTGTGTATTTTGTCCTATAAGGAGAGACCGTGGAATTCCCTCTGGTATTCTGGTTGAGCCCGAAGCGGTCTAAGTGGACGCACAGGAGGACCACAGGCTGGAGGAATCGTAAGACATTCCGATCATCCTGTAACGAGGGATGTGGAATCCCCACAGGAATCTGAGACAAGGTGGGTCGCTCCAACTGGTCGGCATGAGGCCGTCGTCTAGCTTTTGGTTTTGCTTCCACAGAGATCGAAGACTGTTTTTTTTTGTGTGTGTGTGTGTGTGTGTGTGTGTGTGTGTGTGTGTGTGTGTGTGTTTTTGGGGGGGTCTTTGTCTGTGTCTGTGTTTCTCTGTTTTATTCTGTGGACATTGGTTGAGAATTCTGTTCTGGGGCATGGGTGCCGGGAATGCCCCCAGGTCCATTCAGGGAGTTGGGCATTGTTTCGTTTATCTGCTCATTAACTGGTCTGTGTGAGGCAGAAGCTACTTTGTGCCTTCTGGCTGTACACAGGAGAGTATTTGTTATCTCTTTCTGTTGTTTAATTTGTTTTGGGATGGAGCTGCAGTGATCTTTAGCAACTGCTGGAGTTCTTTTTCTGAGCTTTTGCTGTCTGTCAGAGAGGGAGTCAGCCCATTTAGCTAATAAAAATTCCTCTCTAATTTTGTATAAGTAGTGGTTTCAGTGTGTTCTGACTTGTGAATTTGCTATATTAAATTTTAAAGTCCTAGGCATAACTTTGTAACATTTCAAGGAACAAAGAACTTTTATTCATGGCTTTCTTACCTCTTTTGGTGGTTGGAGACTTCCAGGGACAGGGCTTACAGCTCTGCAGGGCAGAGAGATTACAGGCCCTGTCCCTGCCTGTGACATCATAATCCAATGTGAGCCATCTAAGTCTGAACTAAGGCTGGAGTTATTATTAATGTGTTATTTTATTTTAGCATCTATAACTGGATTAAAGATCTTTTCTTTCAGGTGGCCATCCAGTCTTCCAGTTCGCAAGAAATCTCCCTACACACCCTTATCTTTCCAGGTTGCCTAAGAGTCATTTTTCTCCACAGGTTGGACCTCAGGCTTCGAAAGGGAGCACTACTACAGCGGTCGTCTGTAGTTTTCTCTGAAATTCCTAATGTTTCTATTTTTCCCTTTTGTAGAAATTGTCTTCCTCTGACTCACAACAAGCAACTGCACTGGGGAATTAGAGGGAGGATGTTAACAGTTAATCATGAAGCAGGGAGAGATAGGTTTTTGTTGATTTTTACTGGCTGCAGAAAGGTCTGGCCCAGGTGTCTTATCAGAACTTCACTAGATTCAAGGTCACAAGTTTTCTGCAAGCATAATTAATCTAGCTGCCCTGGTGATTTAAAAATGGTGGCTAGGCAGACTCAGCCCCCGAGAGCCAAGTGTATAATAAGCATTTTACAACAAGCAATATAAGACTTAGGCTTTCGGCTTGCTGGCTACAACAGTGACTGCTACTGGCCTTCTGGCAGCCCCAGGAATAGAGCAGTGAGACCAGGATCTATCTGTAAAAGCAGCAGATAGAGCTGGTGAAAGCTCCCTGTTTGCAAATGTACTGAAAGGGTTCAGTACCTGTTGCTGCTGGAAGAGGAGGGGCTGAGATCCCTTTCCAGTGCACTCCCTTAGGAGAAGCCTAGTCGCTGCTCTGCCACAAAGGGGATTGGTGGGAAGACAGGGGCCTAATACCCAAGCCATTGCCACAGAAATGCTTTGAAATATACAAAGCTGTTTCTAACTGCAATTCTGGCTGTTTTGGACTGACAGCTTAAAGTCAAAGAGCAAAGGAAAGGCACTCTCCCTGGACCAGGGAGCCTTCAAGACTTTGAGATTCTCCAAGAGAGGAATCTGACTGAGGGATGGCAGAGACCCTGGTGGGTTAGAAGGATCTCAGGCCACATGTTAAACTTATAAATTATGGCTTTCTAGACAGATTTCCAAGCCCAGATATGTAGGGGTTAAGCTGCCTGTTATAGCAAAACAACTTTCTCCCATGCCAGAATAAATTTTAAGAAATTAGACAAGCCGTGTGTGTGGCTAGAAAGAACTGGCCACCATGTACAACCCTGACAGTATAAGAGACTTAGATAATGCCTGAGTCTTCATGGACACGATTCCAGAAAGACAAAGACAATTTTGCTTTAGTTAGAAGGTCAAGAATAGACCTTAGTCATCTCCCTAAGATATTTGTATAGCCCTATTATGTGTCATATATGGTAGCAGATGATTTGGCTACCTAAGGTGGCCACAGTGCCAATATTATACTTCATTGTGTTAATAATACTGCATTAACCTTACAGATTTGAATGCAGTTGCCAAAAAGGCAAGTGCCCCAATGGGCAAGAAAAATACCCAACTGGTTTTGTAATCTATTGAAAGGCAGTTGGCAGCCTGTATACTGTCTTGCAGGCCTGTGTGGCCATACCCAGGTGTGGCACAAACCTCAACTTTAGGAAACTGAGGAAGGCCTGTTTGGAACAGAGGGAAGTGGTGAGTACCAGCCCTTTGTTATAGGAATTACAGACCCTGTGATGTCCTATGACATATGAGACCCTGCAAAGCAATAAGGCTCCCTTAGTCCTTTCTCAGAAGGCAGGTAACCCCTTCCAGAGGCCATATGAAATTTTAAGGACAAGTAAAGTAGAGGGAACCCTACTACTAGCACAGCTATAATTGTCTATTTGAATATAGAGACATTTTGAATTTCTCCTTGTCAATTAAAGACAATTATATTACTCTGAAGAATCCATAGAAAGGATTGACAAGGAAAATCAGAAGATCTCAAAGCAGGTCAGTATATTTTTCTCCTTATATAATTCCTCTGAAATTTGGCAATGCTTAATAAATTATGGCAATACATTTCTTTGCATAAATTCAATAAAGACCAGTTTCCAATAGTGGTTTTATTGACCAGAAACTTTGGAGTATCATGTTTTAAAGAGCCCTGTCTGAACTCTGAAGACTTAAAGCCAATAAGAGTGCCAAGGAAAAGTCTGGTATCCTGTTTGGGAGCCTTGAAAATGGCTGGCGCTAGAGCATCAGGCCCATGCCCTATCATCACTGGCAGTTGGTCAGAGTAGAAGAGAGCAGTAAGAACGCCTCTGTGTCCCTGCAGAACCCCCAAGCACTCTGCACTGCAATGAGTAGGAAGGCTACTGAGATGGGCGTTAAAACCTAGAGTGTGGGTCCAGGTGAAGTTGCTGCAAGTGTGGGATTCGTCTAACTCAGCAGATACTGCAGGCAAGGCCGGACAGCAGCTGGATGGCTTGGCTTCCTAGTCCTATGGGGCACACTAAGATTCAATCATGAAATTCTGGCAAAGGTAGTTGGTTACCATTCTTGTTGTATTTATGCAAATAATCAGGCCAAGTTAAATAAAATAGGTAAATTTGTCTTGATTTGACTCTTTTAATGAACATAGAGGTACAGTAATTTTAAGAAGAAAAATTCTATTTCAATAGAGATTATTAAAACTAAAATGTTTTCTTTCCCTTCCACCAGACTATTTGTTACAGTTTGTCTCTGCCAGGTCACAAGCCCACCTCCTTCTGTGCCCAGGCCTCATCATCCTTCTGACTCTGAGGAATGCTCCGTCCCTTCTCAGCAAGAAGCAGCTATAGAAGAAATTCAATGTCCATTTTCCCTAAAAGAATTCAGAGCCAGGATCCTTGAGGTAACATGTTAGACAGTTAGACAGACATAAGCAGAGAAAGGATGATGGGCCAACTAGTGCTAACAGATGTAACTAAGTCTTTCCATCTCTATGTATGTGAGACAAGGGGCATAGCCAAAGTCTCAGCCATTAGAGAAGGCCAGTAGCCTTCTTTATCCGAAAGACTTGAACCCTTTGCATTTGGATGACAGACATACTTGCCTCCAGGTAGTAGCAGCCACAGCTAAACTTATCAGAAAAGCAAATAAATTAACCCTAGGGCAATAACTAATCCTAACTGCCCCACATGAAAACATGAGGTCAAGACTTTACTCCGGAACACAGTAGAGCATTGGATGTCAAACTCTCGAGTCACCAGTTTCAGGCTCTCTGGTAGACAAAGAAAAATCAGTGACAATTTATACTGATAGCAGGTGCGCATTTACAAGTACATAGTACTATTTACAAGGTAAGGGGTCTCCACAGAAGAGGGAATCGAGCTACCGATGAAGCTGCCCTAAAACCAGTGGGGCTTCTACAGCCATAACCAGTCTTTATTCAAGTTCTTACAGATTTCACAGTGTACCCAGGAAGCAATCCAGAAGCACATCCGAGATGATCTGCCTGCACCAACTTCTGATCTAACTCTGTTTGGGTAAAAAAATTTGCCACCTAAGGACTGACTTCTATCTGGAAAGGACCACCTCCGTGGCAGTCAAGGTCAACTGAATCCCAACGTGGCTTCATCACACTCAGTTTAAGCAGCTCAAGAAAAATATAGAGTCCAAGACTTTTCGGACTCTCTAAAGATTACTCCTGGTCCTCATTCTGGGCCCTTATAAGTAGGCCCTCTAACTTTATTACAGAAAATTATAGTCCTCGGGGATAAATATATCTTGACAATAACCAAGAGTCAATGATTTGACACGTACATAAAACCAGTGGGGAATGAAAGGGCAGAGCAGGATTGACTCCATTTCAAACCGTGTCCTCCATCTTGTGTAGCTGTGTCTCTGACCTAACCCCGCTTGCGAGAAAGGCTGCAGAATGTGTCAGTTACCCAGCTCACTCTTAAATCAGCCAATGGGATGCAAGGGGAACTCCAAAAGTACCCTAACCACCCTGCCTTTGCAACACTAGCTCCCAGCCCTTACCCAACCAATCAGGATCGGCCAACTTGGTGGTCCAAGGAGACCCCACATCCCCCTATAACACCTTTGTAATTTCAAGATTCACTCTCTTCCTGCATCCTCCGCTGCGTCGGTGGAGGCAGAGAGCCAAGCCTGGGCTTGAATAAAGGCTCTTTGCTATTGCATCGGACTCGGCTCCCTGGTAGTCTTTGGGGATCTTAAAATCTGGGCACAACAGGACTCAACACCCCACATTTTGGTTTCGAAGGTACTTTATTTCCCACATCCATTTTGGCAACAAGATTTACCCATGCTTCTTTATATTTGCAGTTTTATATTTTTTCTTTTGTAAGTAGCTTTCTTATCTGCTTTATTTTTATATTTTTATAGCCTGTTCCTTTTTAATAAGTGACTATGTAAATGTTTTTCAGTTTTTATTGACATATTATTTTTTATATTCTTTCACTTGTCTTTCAATGTTTTAAATGACTTTTTTTTCTGTTGGCTTATGACTTTAAATTGTTGAAACTTAGAGTTATTTTTATTTTCCTTTAAGATTACAATGTCAATTTCTAATATAGCCTTCACCACTTCAGGATTAAGAAGTATCTTCACTACTATTTTGTTTTAGTAATTTTATGATTTTAAATTCTACTTTGAAATCACTGTTTAAACAGGTATTGCTTTTATTATAAAACATAATGGATGATAAAAAAAACAAAAACTACAGCTAAGAGACAGAACGGTCATCATCCAGAACCACAGAAAAGCTGGCTGAGTGAAAATTCTACAACTAGAAGGAAAGAGGGGGGCTCATGGAGACTCAGAGGAGCTACAAAAAGCTGAGGTATGGAGACACGCACGTGGAAAGGATGGGCGGTGGAGGGCCTGGCTAGCTTCCTCTGGCAGGAGGGAGACAGAAACTCTCAACTGCACTGAACCCCAGTTCTGAGCGAGACTCATACAGGGGAAGTCTGGACTGTCATTAAAAGAAAGGAATGCACGGAAACTTAGGAGAGCTGCAAAAGGTAGAGGTCTGGAGGTGTGTGCAAGTGCGCCCGGAGAGGACTGACTGCTGATTGTGCCACTGGCTTTCTCTAACTGAAAGACCAAATCTCCCAACTGCGCTGAAATCCAGTTTCCAACGAGACCCTGGGGACTGAGACTTACATGGGTTCCCAGAATGCACAGAAACTCAGGGGAGCTGTGAAAGGGAAAGGTCTGGAGGTGTGAGCGAGCGTAAGTAGATCCAGAGAGGGCTGCAGTGATTACCAAGGGACACTGAGATTCAGGGGCCGAGTAAGGCAGGGCTGACTGGAAGCCAAGACTGTCTGCTCAGCCCTGAGACTCCGCCCCATCCAAGCCTAACACAGAGGCTTTTGCAATTTTCCAAGTCTTGTATCATAAGGCTGACTTCAGCACAGAAGTTCTCCCAGCGTAGACATAGCTGATCCTCACAACCAATTGGCTTGGAGATCAATTACCCCCAGTGATACCAACAACAATCAAGACTTAACTACAACAAGGCTGTACACACAGTCCACAAAGGGGTGCACTAAGAGAGTCCACCTCAGGTAACTGGGAGGCAGAAGTACTGGGCCATATAGGACACATAGCACACAAAGCTATTTTACTAACTCAGTGAAGCAGCGGAAATGTGGAGACAAAGAAACAGACCACAAATGCAAGAAATGGAGGAAAACAAACAACTGGATATAGAGTTCAAAACCACGCTTATAAGGTTTTTCAAGAATTTCCTAGAAAAGATGGATAAATTTAGCAAGACCAAGAGGATATGTAAAAGGACCAACTAGAGATGAAAAAGGACCAACTAGAAATTAAACATACATTGACTGAAATAAAAAATAGTTTTGGACAGAACAAAATATCACCTAGGGAATCTACATTAATAAAAGAGAAACATGCAAATTGACCATCCCTCTGCTACACCCACCAGCAAATCAGGAGCAAACATGCAAATCAACCCAACAAAGATGGCAGTTCATTTGTATATGCAGGCACAGAGCAAAGACTGAAGACCATGTAGAAGGAAGCCAAGCGCTGCACAGAGAGCAAAGAGGCAGAAAAGGGAGTGAGGCAGCAGAGACGGAAGGCGGTGGCCAGAGCCAAGGCCTGGGTCCCAGATACCAGAGGAAAACCAGTGCCAGAAGCCAAGGAAGGAAGGCCTATTGCACAAATCTTTGTGCAACGGGCCTCTAGTATAGTCAATCATATTATAAGAATGATGTATGTGGTGTTATGTGGGAACAGACTTATGAAGGAAACACTCCATAAATTATATAAATGTAATATATAAATATATATATAAATATAATATAAATACTTGAAACTAATATAAAATATTGAATGCAAACTGTAATTGAGGAATTAAATTAAAACCAGGTTTCAATAAGAAAAGCAAAAAGTAGGTAATTCAGTCTCAATAGCTATTTTTCCTTCAGAAATTTCCTAAATACAGGGGTACCTCAAGATATGAGTTTAACTCGTTCCGAAACCTTGAGGAGTGGGAAACTATGAGACGCTCGAGTCGCGGTAAACTGGTGGGTCGTGTGCAGCCGGCCGATCCACACGATTACTCCTATCTCAAATGTTGCTCGTATTTCAAAGCAAAAATCACTCGCTCGACGGCTCGTATCTCAAAAATCTCGTATGTTAGGGCACTCGTATCTCGAGGTACAAATGTACTGTAAAAGGTTAGGGTTGTTTTTAAGTCTTAAGTATCACCCTGGCCAGAGGGCTTGGTTGGTTGGAGTATTGCCCCATATAAAGGTTGCGGACTCAATTCCCAGTCAGACCACATACTTAGGTTGTGGGTTCAATTCCCGGTTGGGTGTGTACCAGAGGCAACTGCTCCATGTTTCTCTCTCCCCTTACTCTCTAAAATCAATAAAAACAAGTCCTTGAGTGGAGGATTAAAGTTATAAGCATACTAGAGACCCAGTTCATGAATTCAAGGGTGGGGTCCCTTGGGGTAGCCTGCAGAGATTGTGCCCCCAGCCTCGAAGCCCTACAGCCTAATCTGGCAACTGGCCTTGATCTGGTGCCACCCACTCACCTGCTTCACCATCCCGCTCTTGTCAGGGCCCATCAGGGCCGGCAGTGCCTCCACTGCTGCCCGTTGTCAGTGCCACATCACTGACACCTACCCTGTTCCATGCTGCCCCCCAGTGGTCAGTGCATATCATAGCGAGTGGTCAAATGACTGCCCAAGGGGACAATTTGCATATTAGGCCTTTATTTTATAGGATTTTGTCTTGTTTAAAAAAATACCTCTATCAATGTGGATAAGTTTTTGTTTAATTAACTTATTATTTGAAAACAATATCAAGCTTTTAAAAATGTTTTTAAGAATTTTTTTTAATAGAACAATTAAAATAGGACTACTCATATACCCTTTGCCAAGAACCAGACTTACTGCCCTGGTCATTGTGGCTCAGTTGGTTGGGCTCGTACAAGTGGCAACTGATTGATGTTTCTCTCTCTCTCTCCCTTTCTCTCTTCCTCTCCCTCCCTCCTCCCTCCTTCCTTCCTCTCTCTAAAATTAAAGAAATAAAAACAGACTTATCTATTGTAAACAACTTGCCCCATATTCTGCCATCTGCTTTCTCTTGATGTGATATCATATGATAGATGAAACTTTTTTTTCCTGAATAATTAGAAGAGAGGCCTATTCACATGAACAGAGATATTCTTTTCAACACCAATATTATAGTTGTCAACTTCACTAAATTAACCCACATGGAACTTTTATCTATCGTTTGTATTCATTTTTCACTCAGCTCAATCACTAATGGCCTCTATGGCACCTTCCCCTTCTGCACAGGACCCACTCTAGGATAGGGATAGGCTACGTTATGTCTCTTTGGTTTCCTTCAACCCACTGCTTTCATTGTCTTTTGAATGACATTTTGAAGACAAAAGTTCCTATCCCCATTTTTTATTTTGTTTTTGACAGCTTTGACCAACCAATTTATTTTTAGTTTGTAATAAAAACATTCTTACATCTGAAATAGTATTATTTTATTTAAATTCACAGATTTTTCTATAAATTAAAATCATTTGTTTAAGTAATGGGAAAATGGTCTGATGTATACAACTCTAATTTTAAATAAGACTTTTCTGGAATGCACACAGCACATTAGGGCATGTGTTCCCAAAGCTTCTGGGATTATGATCTCTTCCTGTGTGCGCACATCAGCCAGGTGGTCTCCCTCTGAGAGTCTCTACCCCGTCACTCCTGAACACACATAGACTTCCTAATGGTCTTTCTGATGTGAACGAATGCTCACCTAGGGGATTCGGATCTTGAATCTTAGTAAGATTTCAGGCACCAACTCTGCAATGAGATCTCTGGCTTTGTCAATAGTTGAGGTTTCTATAATAATTCAAAGAAAATATATATGTTTATTACTATTATATGGTTCTACCTTAGCTGTTGCCTATGAACAGAATGCTCAAATCTGGCCTTCCTAGTGGTAGAGAAAGTTAAAATCAAACATGGGAAAACAGCTTGTATAGTGGGGTGCAGGCTTCCCACGGAAAACACTCCAGGACCACAAGAGGCTTTCCAACCCTTTTCTCCTCAAACGTGACACTGTATTTGGACAAACAAACACAAGCAAAGGCCTGAAAGACAACAACATCCACCACGTACAAAACTCTTCCCGGAGCATCTGAGCAGGATAGTGCTGAGCCCCATCAACCCCATTGGCCATATCTACCCACAGCTCCCATCCTGCACCCCGTGCACAAGGTCAGCCCGCTCTGCTGCGAGCTTCCCAGGCTCCCTTGCAGGGAGCAGTAGATGCCCATTCCACAGTTAACATATCAATTCTACCATGTGCAGCGTCCAGTGCACAGCACAGGGAACAGGGCTCACAGGGACTTCCCCCTCCTCCCAGGCTAATGGCATGGGTGCACTCTTGGAGCTGAAGCCCTCGTCTCCATAGAAGCTACTGCCCAGGGACTCTGGTAACAAATCACCTGCGGATTTCAGGGTAATTTTTACCTCAAGTAATTGTTGTCCTTCATGTTGATTTTGGAATCTAATCTCTACATTAACAGGTATCTCCATTATACTGGGATTAAGTAGTGTCTACGTTGAGACCTGAATGAGTATCCAAACCTCAAATCAGTGTCATTTATCTAAAACAATTTAAACCAAAAGCACACGGACTGTCCAGGCTCACAGGAGCTCTGTCCTGCAGACATGGCTTCTCAGGGGAGACCTGAGAAGTCCTGCTGACTCCCACAGTCAGGCCAATCCCATTAGAAATGCTGCTGCATGTCCTAAATAAAACCTCCCTACTGGTAAAATCCCAATCTCTGGACCACACATTGTTTGGATTGGTTTTGTTTTTAATCCGTACTGAAAGATATTTTTCTTAAATTTTTTTTTTTGTTAATTCTCACCCAAGGATATTTTTCCATTAATTTTTAGAGACAGTAGAACATTGATGTGAGCAAGATACATCAATTAGTTGCCTCCCACACAAGCCCCAACCAGGGCCCAGCCTGAGGAGGTGCCAAGGTCTGTGCCCTTGACCAGAATCAACCCGAGACCGCAGGCCAATGCTCTATCCACTGAGCCAAACTGGCCAAGGCTACACATTTATTTTAGACCCTGTTAAATGGACTCAATAATTCAGGATAGTCGAACTTCCTGGTCAACCTTTATAATTTAGGGCAATAAGTTTTAATCTTATATTTTCCTTCTAGAAATAAATTTCATTTTTTAATCCTGATAATATTTATAACCAGATGGTACAAGGCGTGTCTCCCACACAGGCACCTCCGTGTGGCACCCTATGGCACTGTGCAGCACCGTGTAGCACTGTGGCAGGGTCAGTGTTAAGCTGCCTGGTCTCCTCACAGGTGCTTCTGCCAGTTACACACTTGTGTCTGGCTAAGCCACGTCTTGGACTCCACCTGAACCAGCTCGTTCCCTGGGTGGCCAGCTCATGGCTCCCTGAGGCAGCTCTCATCGGTGCTGAGCAGCTAGCCTCATTTCCAAAGCAAATTCCTGGGGAACACTCCTGAGGCCCTCACCTGGACCCACTGCTCCCTGGCCCATCCACATCTCACCCACTGCCCGCTCAGGGCCCCAGAAGCTCTCCCCTGACTCCCAGCCCATGCACACCCTGCATTCAACACACTCTTCTTGCTGATGACTAATAATAACAACCAAACAAAAAAAAAAACAGTAAATCCCACCTTAACAGAACTGCTGCCCTCACATACCATCCCTACCACTCATCCCATCCCATCCACTCCCAACTCATACCCCACGGGCCTGCACCCTACTTGCATGAACCACATGGGCCTGCACCCCATGGACCCACACAACACCAGCCTGCACCCCATGGACCCGCACCACACTGGCCTGCACCACACCAGCCTGACCCCACCAGCCTGCACCATAAGGGCCCGTACCACACCAGCCTGCATCCCATGGACCCGCACCATACAGGCCTGTACCATACCGGCCTGCACCACACCAGCCTGCACCCCACGGACCCACATCACACCAGCCTACACCACACAGGCCTGCACCCCATGTACCAGCACCTGCATGCCACCAGCCTGCACCACACTGGCCTGCACCACACCGGCCTGCACCCCATGGGCCTGCACCAAGCCACTATGACAGGTTACAGATATTCCACAAGCTTTTCCAATTCTACATGGCACAGCTGGTCCCTCTTCCCTCCTCCCTTCTCCCTGCTTGAATATATTTCTCTCCTGGCTTCTGGGAAAATACATTCTGACTTCCTCCTGTCCCCTATCACTCCTCGGTCCCCTATCACTCCTCAGTCCCCATGTGGTTCCATCCCCTGCAGGCCTTACTAGACAGCTCACAGCCTCAGCGCACCACCTTGTCCAAAATAGACTCCAAGGCCACTGGGCTTTCTGCACTTGCTGCCCTTTCTCTGCTTCCCACTCATCTGACTAACAAGTGACCCTCTCCATACCCCTTGCAGGTCTCGGTTGAGGCCAGGTCCTCAAGCATGCTCCCCGACACTCCAACTGTGTCCCCATTACTCTCTCTCACCCACCCTGCACTTACCCCATTCACAAGTCTGTCCTCTCTGGTTCAATGTCACTCACCACTAGCTCTCGCACCTCCACTGCCCTAGACCCGTGGTCAGCAAACTGTGGCTCTCGAGCCACATACAGCTCTTTGGCCCCTTGAGTGTGGCTCTTCCACAAAATACCACGGACTGGCCAAAACCGGTTTGGCTCAGTGGATAGAGTGTCGGCCTGCGGACTGAAGGGTCCCGTGTTCAATTCCAGTCAAGGGCATGTATCTTGGTTGTGGGCATATCCCCAGTGGGGGACATGCAGGAGGCGGCTGATTGATGTCTCTCTGTCATCGATGTTTCTAACTCTCTATCTCTCTCCCTTTCTCTCTGTAAAAAATCAATAAAACATATATTTTTTAAAGTACCATGGACTGTGCAAGTCTATTTTGAATAAGTGGCATTAGAAGAAGTTTAAATTTTAAAAATTTGGCTCTCAAAAGAAATTTTAGTTGTTGTACTATTGATATTCGGCTCTGTTGACTAATGAGTTTGCCAACCACCGTACTAGACTGTGAGATTCATGAGAACCATAGGGCCTGGCACTGCTGACTGAAACCTTTTCCTGCTTTTTCTTCTTTAAGTACAAATTACTAAATGAAATTTGCCAAGATATGTGGAAAGATATGTTCAGTTTGAAGTAAAAATACTTCTTCAAAGCAAAAACTGTAAATTATTATTGTTATGTTTTTCAGGTTAAGAAACTGAGGCCCCAGAAGGCATGAGTTACAGTCAGAGTATTACAAAAGTCATAAACTTATATCTGGCCAGAGTAGCTTAGTGGTTAAGCATCAATCTATGAAACAGGAGGTCAGGGTTCGACTCCCAGTCAGGGCACATGCCCGGGTTGAGGGCTCGATCTCCAGTGTGGGACATGCAGGAAGCCACTGATCAATGTCTCTCATCACTGATGTTTCTATCTTTCTCTCCCCCTTCCTCTCTAAAATCAATAAAAATATTTTTTTTACAAAGTCATAAACTTGTAACTCTAAACTGATGGCCTCCCAAGAGAGAAAAAGAAGTCCAGAATAGATATATTTTAATTCCAAATAAAATACTTGGATGAGATGCATTTCTGAAAACAGCTGTCCAGACTCTGTGAGGCAGACACACCCACACATGCTGGGCATTCTGAAGGCTAAACATAGCGACTGCAAGGACAGACACTGAAAGATGCCTGTGGGAAGGCAAGCACACAGCAATGCTTCCTGGCTCTCTGGGCCCTTCCCCAACACAGAGCTGGTAACCAGGAAGGTCACACTCTCCCAAAGTTTCGATGCCATGTACTTTTTATCAAAGTTACATGTGCACATAAAGAAGCTACACAGCTCCTGAGAAACCCAACAGCCTGCCCTCCCGCTCCTCGTGGTCCACAGGCAACCACTACAATTCTCAGCTGGCCCTCCCTGTGTTTCACACCCTCAGGGACATGCTGCTAAACTACATTTTGAATTTGTTGTTTAGGCGTTAGCTATCAATTTCAGAAATAGGGGTTCATTTCCTTCCATTCCCCTCACATAGTCAACAATTTAAGGTATTTAGATCACTAGTCAGAATTCACATTATAAGTATGTAAACATTAAGAGTTGAATTTTAGAGTAAAACTATGAAACTTCCTAATCCACACCTTTTCCTTTTCCCTAGAATTAACAACTGTCCTGGGATTTTGTGCTTATTAGGCTTTCTATGTAACAATAATGTACCCAAAAATTCCCCCTGGGGGCAGTTTTTCCTTTAACCTGTGCCAGGACCGTGGATATTCAATCAATTTCTCTTCTCTTAGGGGTTGTCCCATCTGGTCTGAGGGTCGCCAGCTGTGTCACACCCTGAAGACCCCCCTTCTATGGATTTTTCTTAAACAAAAAACAAAAAGCACAAAATAGTAAGAGAAAGACTGGCACATTTGACTGCATGATAATTAAGAATGTTGCTTCTTCAAAAATAAAAAGCCAAGTCATAAAGAGAATGTTAATATACATATAATTAAAAAATACAGAACACATACATACACACACACACACACACACAACTCTCATGGAAAAAAGGGGCAAAAGACACAAACGTTTTTCAAAGGCAAAACAAATATTTAAGAAACGTAAAAATTCTCATCCTATGGACTAGGAAAAGAAATTTCATCTCATGGTTCTGAGGACTATCTGAATTCCTACCGGGATAAGCAGTAACACCTGGACTGCCCAGTACTGGTAAAAATGTGCTACTGTTCGCATCTTTCCACACTGCTGCCAGCTTGTAACTTGACACAATTACTTTAGAAAACAATTTGGAATGATCTAGAAAAGCTGGGATGCACATCTGTAGGCATGGTACTGGGTTCCTCACAGATACCCCACTCTCCTCTCCTCCAGCAAGCATGGAATGACAGGCCCACTTCTTTGCGATTGCACAGAGCACATGACTCTTTGGCCAATGAAAGTCTTTTTGAACAAAAAGATCAGGTGTCACTTCCAAGCAGAAACTCCAAGAGCCAGCATGAGATTAGCCAAGTTGCCATTCCCTCACCCTAAAGATCACGGACACAGGAGAATCCAAGATGGCGGCATAGGTAAACACCTATACTGCTACCTCGCACAACAATTTCAAAACTACAACTAAAGGACAGAACAGACATCATCCAGAACCACAGGAAAGCTTGCTGAGTGGAAATTCTACAAGTAGAGGGAAAGAGAGGGGCTCACAGAGACCCAGAGGAGCTGCAAAAAGCTGAGGTACAGAGATGCGCACGTGGAGAGAGCAGGTGCCAGAGTACCTGGCTGGTTTTCTCTGGCAGGAGGGAAATGAAGACTCTCAAAGGCATTGAACCCCTTATCCTACGACACTAACCCCAAATCCAGCCGAAACTCATACGGGGGGAGTTTGGACTGTGAAAAGGGAGAGAGAGGTGCACAGAAATTTAAGGGAGTCGCAAAAGATCAGAGGTCTAGTGGCGCGAACGGCATTGTGCCGCTGGCTTTCGGGAGTGGGAGGGAGACAGACCCTCCCAACTGCGCCACTTCTGACTCCATTAAGCCCCAGTTTCGGGTGAAACGCTGGGGATCTAGACTCGTGTGGTCCTGGAGCACAGGGGAGCCAGAAAGGCAGCGGTCTAGAGGCACTGTGCACACACACAAGGACTGCTCCAGCGATTACCCAGTCACGTGAGACTCAGGGGCTGTGGAAGGTGGGGCCGACTGGAAGGCAAGGCGGTCCCTTAAGCCCTGAGACTCCACCCATCCCAAGCTCAACAGAGAGCCTTCTGCGGCTTTGCAAGTCTAGTATCATAAGGTTGAATACAACACAGAAGTTCTCCAGGCATAGTGAAAATGCCGAGACAAGGGAAGGGATCACAAACAAAAGAAATAGAGGAAAACAAACGACTGGATATAGAGTTCAAAACCACGCTTATAAGGTTTTTCAAGAATATCCTAGAAAAGTTGGATAAAGTTAGCAAGAGCCAAGAAGAGATGAAAAAGGAGCAACTAGAGATGCAAAAGATCCAACTAGAGATGGAAAAGGACCAACTAGAGATAAAAAAGGACCAACTAGAAATTAAACATACACAGACTGAAATAAAAAACAGCAGACTAGAGAAAGGCAAGAATCAAGTCAAAAATTTGAAATATAAAGAAGCAGAAAACACTCAACTGGAAAAGCAAGAAGAGAAAAGAATCCAAAAATGTAAAGATAATGTAAGGAGCCTCTGGGATAGCTTCAAGCGTACCAACATCAGAATTGTGGGGGTGCCAGAAGAAGAGAGAGAGCAAGACACTGAAAACCTATTGGAAGAAATAATGACTGAAAACTTCCCACATCTGGTAAAAGAAATAGACTTACAAGTCCAGGAAGCACACAGAACCTCATATAAAAGGAATCCAAAGAGGACTACACCAAGACACATCATAATTAAAATACCAAGAGCAAAAGACAAAGAGAGAATATTAAAGGCAGCAAGAGAAAAACAGTTCATTACCTACAAGGGAGCCCCCATACGACTGTCAGCTGATTTCTCAACAGAAATGATGCAGGCCAGACGGGAGTGGCAAGAAATATTCAACGTGTTGAATAGCAAGAACCTACAACCAAGAATAATCTATCCAGCAAAGCTATCATTCAGAATTGAAGGGCAGAAAAAGAGCTTCACAGAGAAGAAAAAGCTAAAGGAGTTCATCAACTCCAAACCAGTATTATATGAAATGCTGAAAGGCAGTCTTTTAGAAGACGAAGAAGAAAAAGGTAAAAGCCAAAAAATTATGAACAACAAATACATATCTATCAACAAGTGAATCTAAAAATTAAGTGAATTAAAAATTTGATCAAGAGAATAAACTGTTGAATATAATAGAATCAGGAGCACAGAAAGGGAATGGACTGATAATTCTCAGTGGGAAAGGGGTGAGGGTATAGAGGGAGAGACTGGACAAAAAGCATACACCTATGGATGAGGTCAATGGAGGGAGGTAAGGGCAGAGGGAAGGGTGGGAGTTGGGTGGAAGGGAGCTATGGAGGGGAAAAAAGAGAAACAAATGTAATAATCTGAATAATAAAGATTTAATAAAAATAAATAAATAAAAATAAAGATCATAAACACATTAGGAACAGAGCCACCATCAGCCCCATCTTGGAGTGCCGACAAGGAGAAGAGTTCCCTGCAGACCACACCAAATAGCACAAGGGACATACAAACATGGGTAGTGGGAAAATAAGCTTCAGAAAAATATATAAAGGATGATTCTCCTTTTACAAAGTTATAAAAGCATACAAAACTAAACAATGTATTTTAGAGATACATATACAGATGTTAAAACTACAAATAAAAGCAAGGAAATTGCAACACCTAATTCAGGTGAGCAATGTCCACAGGGATTGGGGGACTGTACCCAGCAAAACACATAAGAGGGCTCTCAAGGCACTGGAGAGATTCTAGTCTTTGTTCATTTTATTACTTACTAGAGGCCTGGGGCATGAAATTCATGCACTTGGGAGGGAGGGAGTCCCTCAGCCCAGCCTGTAACCTCTCCAATCTGGGATCCCTTGGGGGATGTCCAACTGCTTGCTGGTTTAGGCTCGATCCCATCCTTCTTACAATATGGGACTGCTGCCTCCCAACAGCTCACCTGCCTGCCAGCCTGATCATCCCCTAACCACTCCCCTGCTAGCCTGATCAACACCTAATTGGTCCCCTGCTAACTCGACTGGCCCCAACTGCCCTCTCCTATCGGCCCGGTTACCCCCAATTGCCCTACCCCGAAGGTCTGGTTCCCCCAGCTGCCCTCCCATGCCGGCAATCTTGAGATTATGTGGGGGCAGCCATCTTTTTGTTTTGTTTTGAACTGTTTATATTTTTTTAATGAATCTTTATCATTCAGATTATTACAGTTGTTCCTCTTTTACACCCCATAAGTCCCCTCCACCCAGCTCTGACCCCACCCTCTGCCCTTACCTTCACCCCCATTGTCCTCATCCATAGGTGTAGGATTTTTGTCCAGTCTCTCACTGTACCCCACTCACCTTTTCCCCTGGAGAATTGTCAGTCCACTCCTTTCTATGCCCCTGATTCTATTATATTCAACAGTTTATTCTGTTCATCAGATTTTTTTATTCACTTGATTTTTAGGTTCACTTGTTGATAGATATGTATTTGTTGTTCATAATTTTTATCTTACCTTTTTTTCTTCTTCCTCTTCTTCAAGAGTACCTTTCAGCATTTCATATAATACTAGTTTGGTGTTGAACTCCTTTAGCTTTTTCTTCTCTGTGAAGCTCTTTATCTGCCCTTCAATTCTGAATGATAGCTTTGCTGGATAGATTATTCTTGGTTGCTATTCATCACGTTGAATATTTCTTGCCACAGCCATCTGGCCTGCATAGTTTCTGTTGAAAAATCAATTGACAATAATATGAGTGCTCTCTTGTAGGTAATGAACTGTTTTTCTCTTGCTGCTTTTAATATTCTATCTTTGTCTTTTATCCTGGCATTTTAATTATGATGTATCTTGGTGTGATCCTCTTTGGATTTTTTTTCTTGTTTGGGGTTCTGTGTGCTTCCTGGGCTTGTAAGTCTATTTCTTTCACCAGATGTGGGAAGTTTTCAGTCATTATTTCTTCCAATAGGTTTTCAGTATCTTGCTCTCTCTTCTTCTGGCACCCTCATAATTCTGATGTTGGTACACTTGAAGTTGTCCCAGAGGCTCCTTACACTATCTTCCAATTTTTGGATTCCTTTTTCTTTTTGCTTTTCCAGTTGAGGTTTTTTTTTTTTTGGTTTTTTTTTTTTTTTTTGCATCTTTGTATTTCAAGTCTTTGACCTGATTCTTGAGTTCTTCTAGTCTGCTGTTAGGTCTCTGTATTTTTTTTTTTCAGACAGTGTATGTTTAATTTCTATTGGTCCTTTTTCATATCCTCTTGGTCTCGCTAAATTTATCCATCTTTTCTAGGAAATTCTTGAAAAACCTTATAACCATGGTTTTGAACTCTATATCCAGTCGTTTATTATTTTCCTCCATTTCTTTCATTTGTGGTCTGTTTCTTTGTCTCCACATTTCCGCTGCTTCCCTGAGTTGGTAGAATAGCTTTGTGTGCTAGGTGTCCTATATGGCCCACTAGCTCCGCCTCCCCAGTTATCTGAGGTGGCCTCTCTTGGTGCACCCCTTTGTGGACTGTGTGTACAGCCTTGTTGTAGTTAAGTCTTACCTGTAGTTAAGTCCTCCAAGCCAATTGGTTGTGAGGATCAGCTATGTCTATGCTGGAAGAACTGTGCTGAAGTCAGCCTTATGATACAAGATTTGGAAAATTGCAAAAGCCTCTGTGTTAGGCTTGGATGGGGCGAAGTCTCAGGGCTGAGCCGACAGCCTTGGCTTCACATCAGTCCTGCCCTTTGTGCCCCTGAGTCTCAGTGTCCCTCTTTAAACACTGCAGCCCTCTGTGCACAGGCGCGTGCACCTGCAGCCCTCTGCCTTTCATGTATCCCCTGAGTTTCTGAGCACTCTGGGGACCCATAGGCGTCTGGGTTCCCAGGGTCTCACCCAAAAGTGGGGTTCAGTGCAGTCCGAAGTGGAGTTCAGCGCAATTGTAAGGTTCAGTCTTCCTCCCACTAGAGAAAGCCAGTGGCATAATCAGCAGTCAGTCTTCTGTGCGCGCACTGGCACTCGCGTCTCCAAACTTTTGCCTTTCACGGATCCCCTGAGTTTCCGTGCACTCTTCCCTTTTTTCAACAGTCTAAACTCCCCCCGTATGAGTCTCGCCTGGAACTGGGGTTCAATGGGGTCGGAACTGGGGTTGGCGCAGTAGGGAGTTTCTGTCTCTCTCCTGCTAGAGGAAACCAGCCAGCCAGGTCCTCTGCTGCGCGTCCTCTCCACACACTCAGCTTTTTGCAGCTCCTCTGAGTCTCCGTGAGCCCCTCTCTTTCCTTCTAGTGGTATAATTTCTGCTCAGCCAGCTTTCCTGTGGTTCTGGATGATTACTGTTTTGTCTTTTAGCTATAGTTCTGAAACTGTTGTGCGATGCAGCAGTTTAGGTGTTCACCTATGCTGCCATCTTGGTTTCTCGGGGCCGCCATCTTGTGACACCAGGATGTGAGAGTCAATTTGCATATCACCTCTTTATTATATAGAATTTTCTGGCAAACTACCATCTTATTTATTGTTTCAATGTCCATTTTCTATTAGTAAATATTTATTTATTCAGAATAAAACCAATTATAACATACAGTACCTTTTCCTAAGATTTTTTTAGGGGCTGTCTATTTTGTTATTGATTTTTCTTTCCTTTTTTTAAAAAGTAAATAAAAGAAAGCAAAAAATAAAACAGACCCAGCTAATGTCTAAGAATATTAGTGACTCAGAGTCACAGAGCTGTACTAGCCACAGTGACGTCCCAGGGCCTCCTTCCAGGTCTGACAGGACCACTTGCACAGAGGTTACCACAGGTGGCTGGGCATCATGTCTGACACACCACCCCTGGTCCTCACAGCATACAGCAAGGTGGGCAGGGAACTGGCAATGCTCCACTGCTACAAGTTCCCTGCTGCTGTTTTCTGCATAATTTCTGTTGCCACAATAATGCCAAACATTCCTCTACCTCAAAGACTAACGCTCATTTACCCTACTCAAATGTCCTCATGGTCACATCTATGAAGAGTATCCAGTGACGAACCAGCCAGAACCCATGGCAGTGGCAAGGACCGACTGGGTCTCCCTGCGAGCCCTCCTCTGGTATGCTCCACATAGATCGCACCACAGGGAGTGGCACAGTGATGTGTCTGTGAAGAATAAGCAGGGGTAGTAGGCGAGGATGGGGAGGCGAGGGCCCCAGGCAGAGAGTAGCTGGAAGAGCCTTGGAAGAGAGCCTGGTGCTAGGGGCCTGTGCTGGGAACAGAGTAAGGCAGCAGCACCCAGGGAACTGCTCAACTTTTAACACAGTTCATTCAACTATCAATAATGGAAGGGAAATCTGAGCTGAAAATATCAGATTTACCACTTGCATTTTAAACAAATTCCTCTTTTATCCAATGCCACCAGAATGTACAGTCAAAATCATAAAAGCCTTCACAGCTAGCAAATGAGTTGGTTAAAAGCTTAAGCTCTCAATCATGTTCAGCCCTTCCCCAGTCCCAGTCAGGCTGAGCTGGCTCCCACCACTCCAAATGGATGGTAACATCGTCTTAAAGTTGATGCTGCTCATTCTGAGTCCCTCGGAGAAGACTGCGATGCGTCCCGTCCACTGCCTCCCAGATGCTAGCTCTCCCCTGTCCTCCCAGATCTAACTGCACTGTGATAAGTCATTCAGTCCATGGGCTGTAGGGTACCCAGGTGAACATCATCAACTCCCTCCTGCCTCCAGGGAGAAAAGTCACCTCAGAGGCACTTTGGAAACATCGATGACACTGTACCAGCCACACAGGGGTTCCACCTGGAGGAAAGGTGGCTATCTCCCACAATACCCCCAAAGATGGAGTTCCCCAGACAGGTTCCAGGGGTAGTAACAGAGGTCACCTGGAATGCTGGTGCCAAGTCCTACCCCCTCGTGAGAGGGAGGAGGTTACAGAAAGACAGGAGGAGGGGGTCTGTTTCCTACCACTCCTTCCAACTTTCCACAGCTGCCAGCAGCCAGGTAAACAGGAAGCCAAGTAGAGATGGGGTGCTCTTGTCCCTGTAATCAGCAGCCTCAGTCGAAAGCTGGGCCTCCACTTCCACCCAACATTTAAGGAAAAAGTGAGGTCTGTCACTCATGCACACATCCATCCACCTACTTACTCATCCTGCAAATGTTTACTGAGAATATACTATATGCAGTCTAGGCACTATCATAGGTAAATGCCTGCACTGTAGAACAGGGGCAGTGGGAGAGGATGGGAAGGTGAGGGCCCCAGGCCGAAGGCAGCTGGGAGGGCTTTGGGGGAGGGCCTCAGTACTGGTGGCCTGGCCTGCGCTTTGAGCAGGAGTAAGGTAAAGAGAAACAATGAACAAAATAAGTATCTTGCACCTTAAAAAGTGAGAAAGTTCTGGAGAAAAAACTGGAGATGTGCAAAGGAAATGTGTGTGTGAAAGAAAGTAGGAGGACCAATTATGATCCTCAATGAAACAAAATCTTGTATTTCTGAGGGTGGACAATTCTTACACTTGCCAGAGTACTTTAAATGAGCTAAAAATATTATCAGACTTACCACTTGCATTTTAAACAAATTCCTCCTTTACCCAATGCCACCAGAATGTAGAGCCAAAATCATAAAAGCTTTCACAGGAAGGATAGTAGAAACTCAAACATATATGAGCCAGGGCGCAGGCGGCTGGACGGCTATGATGTAGCTCAAGCCGGAGGAGCTGAGCCTGCAGCCCAGCTCACATGTTTGAGTTCCTACCATCCAGTCACAAAGTCAGCACTGCGATGAAAGAAAGGAGACACTTCTTCACACTGCTCCTTCATGTTTTAGTCCAAACCCCTCCTAACCACCTCTACTTGCTTCTCTCCCAAGAAAAACCTAGGACTGGTTGTAATATGTCTAATGTTAGTGTCCATTATTTTAATCAATAAACTCAGTTTTAAACCTTTAAAATAAATAGCTGAAAATATGCCAAATTAGAATTCTCAAATTTCTGAAAATGGCCACCAACATGGAGTGCCCTCTGGGCCACGCCAGCTGTAATTTACAGTCTTTAGACCAGAGGCAGAGCTCGCATAGGTGTTACCTACTTCCTGCTGCCCGGAGCTGGCATGTTACAGTCAACAGGAGGTCCTAATAGAGCCATGCCATGGGAATGGAGGCACAAGGCCTACTGGACTGTGGGATGACAAGAGCCAGACTCTCCCAGGGAAGGACGGCCTGATCTCTGGAGGACATCTGACCTGAGGCTTTGCCTCCATCTGGATCTGCCTCTCCTGCTGGAGGAACAATCTGAATCCCCCAAAGCAGCTGCACAAGCACCCACAGTAAGTGTGCAGCAACTTAAGCAAATGGAAGCCTTCCCCTCCCCATTTCATAGAACCCAAAGTTCTGTCCCACCCTTCTTGAAAAGACATACCACTTACAGGCTTAAGGCACCAAAACTAAGAAGCACTCTTGGGAGGAAGGGGTAAGATCAGGTTATCCGGCCACAGGCTGCCACCAACTTCCAGTGACTGTGGTTGAGGGCCCAACAAGGCCCTGCTGGCTCCTACCTCTTCCTCCAACTCCCTCCTTCAGAGCCTAACACAGCCTCTAGCAGGCCCACCTGCTTCCAGGACAACAAATCGCCCCACTAACCCTCCCATCCAGTTACCTCAACTACTGGCCACTCTCCCATCCTAATTCCCATCAGAGCCAGGCTCAGTGAGGTCTGCCCTCTTAACCAGTCCCTCTGCCGGCTCCCTCCTCTGAAGGTCTGGGGGGAGGGAAGCTGCCCTTGCACTGGTTCTGCTAGTGCAGGGCCTGCTGGCTGATCTGATTACATTTCCCCAGACGCCTTAGTGGAAGGGTCTCCCTTGAATAAGCAGAAGAGTCACCAACAATGAGCCTAAGACCCTCAGGGCTCCGCCTCTCTCCCTGGCACTGCTCTCCTCCTCAGCTCTGGGACGGTGTAATGGGAAGATCTAAGATTCATATTCCAAAATCTGAAAATCCCACTGAGGTGCACTCAATACAACTGGAAAGACTAATCCATGTTCCTCCGCCGACCTATTTACACGGTGTCCTGCTACTGCACGCTGGCCTCCTTCTCTCCCCTTTAAGGACAACAGGTGGGGGTCACCAGAGGGAAAGAGGGCAGGCAGGTGGAACAGGATAAACAGAGCATAAGTGGTGACTGAAGGAGGCTTGTTTGGGTGGTGAACACGCAACACAATGTAAGTAGAGATGACGTCTTACAGAACTGTACCGGAGACATATAACTTCATTAACCCATGTTCCCCCAATACATTCAATAAAATCTTTTTAAAACATGTTTCCAAATGCTTGGTTTTCCACGAGGTTTGTATAACTTTTGGGGGGGGGAATGCTTTGTTTTGCATCATTTCCCAAGCCTGCGCTTTGTCTTCCTATCATTCCTTGGGAGAAACTGAAGCGGGAAGGAAACTGGTCTGCTCGCATATGCACCAAGACCGTGAACCTGGGATTGACAATGCCTCGGATTCTCCTTCGGCGGAGACGGTCCCGGCCCGCCCTGCGCATAGCCCGGGTCGCCAGGGCCTCCAGCCTCGGGCGCGCTCAGGTGACGGGCGGGGCAGGAGGGCGCACCTCGCGCCCTTCCCGGGACGGCCTGGCGCCCTCCGGTCACATCCAGCGGCGCTTTCCTGCGATTCCCACCCCAAGTCTGCCTCAAGGAAGTCACTGGGCCGGGCGGCGAAAAGCACCTGCCCCTTCGCCACAACCCGTCGGGGGCTCGCAGGGAAAATGCGAGAGAAAAGAAAACAAGCCCAACAGGGTCCTGGCCCAGCGTCTCTCGAGAAACCGCCACCGGCGCGGCGGCCCCGCGGGGAGCGAGGTGGGGCCCACCGTCCGCTCTGCGCCCTTACCGGTGAGGCGGCCGCCCCCCTCGCCGTGCCCGCGACGCCGCTGCAGAACGAAGTAGCAGCTGCTCCTCTGGGTCACCCACAGCCTCAGCGCGTTCTTCAGCAGCACCTCCTCGGGCTTGAGCCACATCACAGCGGTCCGGCCGCCCGCGGCCAGGCTCACATCGCCCCACAGCCGGCCGGCCCAGCTGCAGAGGCGGCTGCGGGGGCACCAGAGGGACCGCCCCGAGCGTCCGGAGCGCGGCGGGCCCGCGCAGGCTCGGCCAGCCCCGCCCCGCGCCGCTCCCGAGTCCGCCCCGCCCCCAACCCCGTTACTGAGTCCCGCACCTCCCGTGCACAGCTCCGGGATGGAGGGAGTAAAGGCACCCCCTCTGCCAGGCCCGCCCCTCCCTCCTCAACCCGCCGAGCCCCGCCCCTCCTAACTCCGCCCCCTCCCGCCGCACCCCTCCCCGCGCCTGCTGGGAAGCGGCTCGGATGCCCTGCTTCCGAAACCCAGGAGGAAAGAGGGAAAAGGCCTCCAGTACCCACAGCTGCAGGCTGCCGCACCTAGGATGCAAGCCAGAACACCCAGGTGTGTTCGGAATAACACAGCACTTACACAGCAAGAAACCAAAAGCATAGAATTTTAAAAAATGGACCAATGAAGCTCCAGGAACACAGCGAGGGTCCTAATTATGCTAAACCACAGAAAGACCCTAATTCAAGTGACCAATCTCTGTAACCCTCGTTACTTTCCTAAGCCCTCCAAAATATTTTACCCATTAAACTCATTGTTCCCTCCCCACCCCACCCCCGGCTCACTCTCTCATCTCACTCCTGCGCCAGAAAGAGGCTGGGAGCCAAACCTGGGTTTGAATAAAGACTCTTTGCTTTTGAATCGGAAAAGGCTCCTTAGTGGTTGATTATTGGGGACCCCGAACTCAGCATAACAATTCAACCCTGTCTGCTCAGGTAGTGACAGGCAGCTCGGACCTATGACTGTCCGCTTACAAGGGTACATACAAGAATCAACTGATGAATTCATAAACAAATGGAACAACAAGTCAATCTCTCTCTCAAATCAATATATAAAATTTTAAAAATAAAGAAAAGCTGGAAAATGTGGAGTAGGTGATAATAAGGAAAACACATAGGGAATTTGGAATTAGAGTTTTAAAACTGAGTATTTCCTTAAAATTAGTATGAAAATAGACACAAGTAAGCTGCCCTTGAACTGGCTGGGGGAAGTGGGGAAATTACAATCCATCTCTGCGGGACACAGTTAATATAAAGCCCAAACAAGAAAGAGATGAAACCAACTAGTGCGCCAGGGCGAGTGGAATAGGGAAACTGAGACAAACAGCCAAGCAGTTTATAGCCATCTAACAAATCAGAAAACCTATCTTCCCTAACCAAGGACACATAAGAGTGAATGGTTTACATTAATCCTCCCCAAACAGAGGGTAAATAGCTTAAATCACTCTATTCAGGGACATAGATAAACACCGATGGTGGGAATGCAGACTGGTACAGCCACTGTGAAAAACACTATAAAGTTTTCTAAAAAAATTAAATTAAACTGTCCCCGGCCAGTTTGGTTCAGTGGATAGAGTGTCAGCCTGCAGACTGAAGGCTCCCGGGTTCAATTCCCCGTCAGGGCACATGGCCGGGTTGCGGACTCCATCCCCAGTGTGGGGCGTGCAGGAGGCAGCCAATCAATGATTCTCTCTCATCATGAATGTTTCTATCTTTCTCTCTTTCTTCCTTCGTCTCTGAAACCAATAAAAATATATATTTTCTTTTTTTAATAAAAAATATTTTTTAATTAAACATGGAATTGCCATTTGTCCCAATGATCCCACTTCTGGGAATATATCCTAAGAATATGCAACACCAATCAGAAAGAATGTATGCACTCCTATTTTCATAGCAGCAGAATTTACAATAGCTAAGATCTGGAAACAGCCTAAATGCCCATCAGCAGATGAATGGATAAAAAAGCTGTGGTATATTTATCCCATGGAATACTATGCAGCAGTAAAGAAGAGGGATCTCTTACCCTTTGAGACAACATGGAGGGGGCCAAGAGAGTATCATGCTAAGTGACATAAGCCAGTCAGAGAAAAATACATATTGCATGATCTCACATAAGTAGAATCTAATGAACAAAATAAAGTGATTAACAAAATAGATCCAGAGATATAGAAGCATGCAACAGACTGATGAATCTGAATCTCAGAGGGAAGGGAGTAGGGGAGAAGATATTAACCAAAGAATTTATATGCATAACCATGGTCATAGACAATAGTGAGGTGAAGGCCTAGGGAAGGGACCAGTGTGGGATGGATGGGATCCATGGGAACATCTGTAATACTTTCAACAATAAAGATAATATTTTTAAAAATCCAATGTGGGGGGGGGGGTGGTGGTGGAGAGGGCAATGTGGGGGGGAGGGACATATGTAATATGTTCAACAATATTTATTTATTTTTTAATATATTTTATTGATTTATTTACAGAGAGGAAGGGAGAGGGATAGAGAGTTAGAAACATCGATGAGAGACATGGATCAGCCGCCTCCTGCACGCCCCACACTGGGGATGCACCCGCAACCAAGATACATGCCCATGACAGGACTCGAACCTGGGACCCTTCAGTCTGCAGGCTGATGCTCTATCCACTGAGTCAAACCGGTTTCGGCAAAGATTTTTTAAAAATCCAGTTGATGCCATTTGTGCCAACCACACCTAAGGACGGATGAAATCAGGGGAATAAGTCTCATTTTGTTGTATCAGTATAAAGCTGATTGAACCTGCAACCTGGGTATGTGCCCTGATCTATTGAGATCCTCCCCTACACTCCCAGCCTTCTTAAGACATGAGGAACCAGCATGCGTTCTCTCTCTCTCTCTCTCTCTCTCTCTCTCTCTCTCTCTCTCTCTCTCACCCCTCCCCTCCTCCCCGTCCAACTCCGCCATCCCGCCATCCCGTGCGACCTGGGCCTTTTCCCACCCTCTCCCTTCCTCTTCCCCTTTGTTCCCCCAGACACAGCTCCAACTTCCTGCTTTTGCTTCTGTGACCTGTTCCCTGCGCCTGCGCAGCCCGCTGGCTCACCTCTGCCTGAAACTTTCTCTTATAATTTGAGTTCTGGGCTCTGAATTATTTCTTTGCGGAACTCAAGAGCCAAGGTCCAGTTGCACCGCCAACACAGCAGTGTCCCTCGGGCGTGGACAAAGGGATCCCTGACAGCGTGGCTGTTAATTAAGGCAGGGTGAAAAGTAGAGGGCAGGTCAGCCCCCCCTCCTCACCCCCGGGGCGCCCTGGAACCCAAGGAACCTCTGCGCTGGCCGCTGAGGGCCTCGGACAGGCTCAGCCCAGAAACCCGACCTGACCCGGCGGGTGGGCAGCCACTGGGAGCCTCACGTGCGGCGGCTGGTCGGGACCAGCGGCCACGGGCCACCCCTCCGAGTGACCTCGAGGAAGGAGCCGGTTCTCAGCAGGAGGACGTGGGTGCAGCAGTGCAGCCGGCCCGCAGCCGACAAGAACACATGACTTCGGGGACAGTGATGGCACTCCCTCTCGGACACACTACCCGCCCTGGGTTAAAGGGAAAGCAGCCCTGCCCTGAACACCCAGGACGGAGCCACAGGCCCAGTGTAGGGGCGTCGAGGTGGGGCACGTGGGACGCACGGAATCTGCCCGTGCCCAGGAGGCTTGGAAAGTCTCTCGGAGCAGCGGCTCCCCACGGGCTTGCCAGAGGAATGCTCGCCCGGTGGAGCAGGGAGGGCGTGGGTGAGGGGCAGCAGCCAGGACGAGGCGCTTTAGGGCACAGGCAGCCCTACATCAAATCCTTCCTGCCATTAGTGAGCTGTGCAATCTTGACCTTGGGCAAGATGGGCCTCTCCAACCCGGGGGCAAACATAGCACCTTCCTGATAGGTGCCCCCAACGTTTGGTGGGGCAGCACTTGGCTCACAGCACGTGGTAAACGTCAGTCATTATCACTAAATGGACACGTGTTCATAGAAGTGAAACAATCCATTACACATGTATTTAATGGTTTATTTTTTAATCCTCAGCAGAGGATATGTTTCTTATTGATCTTTAGAGAAGGAGGATGGGGGGAGAAACACCCATGTGAGAGAGAAACATTGATCAGTTGTCTCCCATACGTGCATACTCGCGCTGACTGGGGTGAACCCGAACCTGAGCCCCGACCCAACCAAACCCACCACCTTGGGGCATGAGATGACACTCCGACCAGCTGAGTCCCTGGCTGATTATTTTAAACAGTAATCTCTGGTGTTGGCCCGGTACATCTTTCAAATGCCAATTGTTACAATTTCCTCTGGGATTACCCAACCCTAGCTCTGGGCACACCTGTGCTACCTCTTCTCTGTGGGCAATTCTGATGGACAGCAGAATTGCCCACAGGAAATCTACCTCAGGAAAAGGGCTTTTGAGCAGTTGAAAGGATCTGCATGAATTATAATTCCTGCAAGATGCAAGTTACACTACTCTCTTTCTCAGAGCCCAGGATTTGACCTAAAAATGTTTTCTGTGCACATTCAGCCACCATTGAGCCAATAAAATAAGGTACCTCTTCTTATTTGGTGTACAGTAATTGTTACTAACTAGAATAGATCGAGAGCCCTTCCCTTCCACTTCTTCACACCTATATTTTAAAAATATATATTTTTTTATTTCAGAGAGGAATGGAGAGAAAATCATTGATCCCCTGCCTCCTGCACTCCCTCCACTGGAGATCAAGCTCACAACTCAGACTGGGAATCAGACTGTGACCTCCTGGTTCATAAATTGATTATCAACCACTGAGCCATGCTGGCTGGGCATCTCCACACTTGCTGATGTTAACAAGGACCCACCATAAATGCGGATAAAGTTAAGGTCCCAATTTGAAGAGTTTAATCTGACAAAGGCAAATGCTGAGGCATGTCCTTATGCTACTTCACAGCACCCAAGATGAAAAGAAAATCCTAAAACCTCCCAAAGAGAAGAAATAGATCACAAACTAAAGATTAGAAATCAGAGCAATAACTTCTCAACAATACTACAAGCTGGAAGGCAGAGGGACAGAACCTCCCAACATCTGACAGAGAATGGCTTTAAGCAAGAAGTCTATACCCAGCCCAGCTAATAGCCAGTACAATTTGTTAGTAACAGGAAGGTATCTTCAGATATTTAAATAATGTACTTGCCAAATACATGTTTTCAGGAAATAATGAAGAATGTGGAAAGGGAGTAAATTTAAAATATTGGAAAGTAGAAGGCTCAACAGGAGAGACTCAGCAGGAGCTCCCAGCAAGGGCCTGGCAGTCTTGTGCAGGGACAAATGCCTGAGGAGACAGGAGAGTTATGAGCCCAAGAGGCTGTCTGATTGGGAAGAACTGGCAGAGACTGAGAACGTTTGCATCAAATACATAGAAAACAGCATATTTTAAAGATAAGGAAATGTTTAACACAATGGAGACTAAGTTTTCCAAGGGGAGAAATGTAATCATATACAAATATGGCTTGGCTGTGAACATATTAGTTTAATCAAAATATCACTGAATTTTTTTTAAACTATTGTATTATGACTACAGTGGGGGGTAGGGAAAGAGTAGAAAACCTGAATTCTCATGTTTCATAACAGAAAGTCAATTGATAAAAATCAAGAAATAGTGGTAGGAGCATGTTATTTAGAAATAGGGAAGTAAATAGCAGAAGGAAGGGCAAAAGGGTTGAAAGAGACTGTGAAGAGAGTGAAGAGGGGATTGGAATGGGAACTATTGTTATAAATCTAAAAACAATATGTCTCCTAAAATCACGTACTTTGAAATGTATGTATGTGTGTGTGTGTGTGTGTGTGTGTGTAAAATCCTCATAGAGAAAGAGTACTTCAACATACGAGTTGGGGGTGGGAGGACGAGACACAATTTCATCTGTAGCATGTGGTAAAAACTCAAACTGCAAATGATACCCGCTGAAAAAGACATGTTCTAACCTCCCACCTCCAGTCCCACATGCACAGCGTCATCCACATTTTACACACTCCAGAGGCTGCAACCAGGGGGTCACCCCTGCAAAGGGGAGCTGGTCAGGACCCAGGTCAGGGACCCAGGGGTAGGGAGAGGAGCACAAGACACACAGACCAGCCTGATCTTTGCCCTGACCCACCCCCAGCAGAAGGCATGGGGAAGAGAGAAGCCCCTGTTGCTTGCTGAGAGCAGAGCATGCCTTCTGGACACAACTCTAGACTAAGGAGAAAAATGGGGAGGAACCAGCATCTTATAGCATCCATACAAGAAAGGGGAGGAAAGAAAAAATCTGCAAACAAACAAAGACCAAATTAATGGCCTGGAGATTTTAACCTAGTGGACAAAACAATATGTAGGCTATTATACTTACATTTTGAAAATTCCTTTAATTTGTATATCTGCATAAATATTTTTTAGTTTCTTAAATATCAGCTTTATAAGATACTAGAGGCCCAGTGCACCAGTTCATGCATGGTTGGGGTCTGGCTGGCCCAGCCCCAATTGGGGCTGATTGAGGCTGGGACTGTAGGGAGAAGGAGATGGCAGGAGGTTGGTTGGCTGACCTACACTGATTGGGGCCAAATCAGGGCTGGGCCAGCTGGGGGAAGGGATGTGGGCAATTGGCCAGCCAGCACTACTCCTGAATAGTGTGGTGAGGGCTGATCAGGGGCCAGTGGCCTAGAGGAGAGGACATGGTGGTTGGCTGGCCTGCTCTGCCCCTGATCAGCTGGTTCACAGGCCACAGTAGACATCATAGTGACTGGTCATTATGGCCATTATTGCCATTATTGCCATTATGGTCACTGCCTTTTTATATATATAGATAGGTAACACATTATAAAATTCACATTCTAAAGAATAGAACCCAGCCTTGACCAGGAGGCTCATTGGTTAGAGCGTTGTCCTGTACACCAAAAGATTCCTGTCAGAGCACATATCTAGGTTGTGGATTTGATCCCTAGTTGAGTCATGTATGGGAGGCAACTAATTGATCTCTCTCTCTCTCTCTCTCTCTCTCTCTGTCTCTCCTTTCTTTCTTTCTAAAATCAAGTAAAAAAATATCCTCAGGTGAGAATTAAAAAATAGAAAAGGATATAATCCCATGGTTTTTAGCATAGTTGCAGGTTGTACATCATTTGCTGCCATCTAAGTCCAGGACATTTTTGTCACATATTCCAAAAGAAACCCAGGACCCATAAGAGTCACTTCCACCACCTGGCAGCCACCAATTTGCTGTCTGTAGATTTGTCTATTCTGGACATTTCATATAAATTGAATTACACAATATGTTGCCTTTAGTATTTGCTTCCTTTCACTTATCGTACTATTTTCTTTTTTTAAAAAAATATATTTTATTGATATTTTACAGAAAGGAAAGGAGAGGGATAGAGAGTTAGAAACATTGATGAGAGAGAGGGAGAGAAACATCCATCAGCCACCTCCTGCATGCACTCCACTGGGGATGTGCCTGCAACCAACGTACATGCCATTGACTGGAATTGAACCTGGGACCTTTCAGTCCACAGGCCGACACTCTCATCCACTGAGCCAAACGGGTTTCGGCAGCATACTATTTTCAAGGCTCATCCAAATTGCAGCATTTATCAGTACTTAATTTCTTTTCATGGCTGAATAAATATTCTGTTTATGTACATATCATGTTCTGTGTATCCATTTATCAGTTTATAGACATTTGGCTTGTTTCCAATTTTTAGCAATTATAAATAATGCTTCTATGAACAGTCATATACATGTTTTTCATGGACACATTTTCAGTTCTCTTGAAAATAAACCTAGGTGTGAAGTTGCTGGGTCACATGGAAACTGTTTTAACTTTTTGAGGAACTGAAAACTGCTTTCCACGCAGCTGCCAGCAGTGTGTGAGGGCTGATTTCTCCACGTCTTACAGACCTCTGCTATTGGTAGTGTGATTATAGCCATCCTAGCTGACGTGGAGTCTCATTTGGTTTTCATTTTCTTGTTCCTAATGGTTAATGGCGTCTAGCATCATTCCATTTGTATGTCTTTTGTTTTTTCCATTTGTATACCTTTTAAAGAGATTATTGAGACCATTGAGACCATTGCTCATTTTTTAAAAATATATTGTATTGATTTTTTACACAGAGGAAGGGATACGGATAGAAAGTCAGAAACAGATCAGAGAGACATAGATCAGCAGCCTCTTGCACGCCCCCTACTGGGGATGTGCCCAAAACTAAGGTACATGCCCTTGACCGGAATAGAACCTGGGACCTTTCAGTCCGCAGGCCGACGCTCTATCCACTGAGCCAAACCAGTTTCCGCTCACTGCTAATTTTTATTTATTTATTTATTATACATTGCTCATTTTAAATTGGCCTGTTTTTTTTTTTTATTGTAATAGTTCTTTGTATATTCTAGATACAAGTCTGCATTAATCTACTCAGGCTACCATGATAAATACCACAGAATCAGGGGCTTAAACAGCATGTATTTATTTTCTCACAGTTCTGGAGACTGGTAGTTCAAAGCCAAGGTTTCATCAGGGTTGGTTTCTGGTGAGGACTCTCTCCTTGGCCTATAGGCAGTGTTTTCACTTGGTCTTTTCTCCGTGTCCACCTCCCTGGTATCTTTTTCTCTACTTATAAGGACACCAATCATATGGAGTATGGCACATCCTTATGATCTCATTCAACCTTAATTATCTTCTTAAAGGCTTTGCCTCAAATATAATCTCACTGGGGGCTAGGGCTTCAAAATATGAATATTGGGGAACACAGTTCAGTCCATAACAAAGTCTCTTATTGGATGTACTATTTGCAATCATTGTCTCCACTGTGAAGGTCTTTTCACTTTTTTGATGGTGTCCTTTGAAACACAAAAGTTTTTATTTTTATGAAGTCTAGCTTATTGTTATTTTTGCTTATACTTTTGGTCTTATATATAAGAACCATTGCCTAATCTAAACTCATAAAGATTTACCCCATCTATGCTTTTAAAAGTTTTATACTTTTAACTCTTAGAGTTATTGCCTTGTTGTTGGCCAAAAGGCTCAAGGCAATCCTCTAACCTAATAATCCTTTTACTCTTTACCAAACTTTACCTTCAATATGCCCATTTGCATTCCTGAAGGGCAAATGTGTATTCAAGTGAATAAAAAGCTGGCAGGTTCAGGGTTTCTGGTAGCTTCTCTGTTAGAGGGAAGTTTCTATCTGGCTTCCCCATGATTTCTAAATTCATATTTTTTGTCTAGTGTTTTCATTTGTGCATCAGCCCCTTCTTCAGATCCTGAACTCTAGCCATGCTGGTTGCAGCTTCACAGACCCATTTTGAGTTAATTTTTGACAAGATGTGAGATGGAGGTCCAACTTCCTTCCTAATGGAATTCACATAAACATTTTTTAATTCTTTATTGTTGAAAGTATTACATATGTCTCCTTTTTCCTCCATTGACCTCTCCCAGCCCAGCGCATATCCTCGAACCCCTACCCCCACTGTCTGTGTCCTTTGGTTATGCTTATATGCATGCATATAGGACCTTTAGTTAATCTCTTACACTCCCCCTAACCGACCCCTCCTCCCTGCCACACCTTTCCTGTAGGTTTGACAGTTTGTTTGATGCTTCTCTATCTCTGGCTCTATTTTTGTTCATCAGTTTATGTTGCTCATTATATTCCACAAATGAGTGAGATCATGAGATACTTACCTTCCTCTGACTGGCTTATTTCACTTAGCATAATGCTCTCCAGGTCTATCCATGCTGTTGCAAATGATGAAAGTTCCTTCTTAGCTATTTAATTGTGCTACTATGAACATAGGAGTGCATATATCCTTTCTGATTGGTGTTTCTGATTTCTTGGGATATAGAAGTGGTATTGCTGGGTCAAATGGAAGTTCCATTTTTAATCTTTTGAGGAAACTCCATGCTGTTCTCCACAGTGGCTGCATCAGTCTGCATTCCCACCAGCAGTGCTCAAGGGTTCCTTCTTCTCCACATCCTCACCAGCACTTGCCATTTGTTGATGATAGCCATTCTGACAGGTGTGAAATGGTGCCTCATTGTCATTTTGATTTGGATAAACATTTTTTAGATGGAGTTGTACTGCTGAAGGTTTGTGGGAAATAGTTTTTGCTTTTTGCTTGTTTGTGTGCTATTTTGTTTTGTTTTTGTTTTTTTTAGCAAAAGGGGAAGAGAAAGGGAGGGAAAGAGAGAGAGAAGAGAGAGAGAGAGACATTGATGTGAGAGTGAAACATTGGTCAGCCTCCTGCACATCCCACACAGGGACCAAGCTCACAACCCAGGCATATGTTCTGACTAGGATTCAAGCCAGCAACCCTTGGAGCATGGGATGACGTCCAACCAACTGAGACACACTGGCCAACAGTTTTAAAAGAAAACTATTTCCTTATATTGGTGATCATTAAAACTTCGCTACAGAGTACACAGACCACGATGGAACTGAGCACAGCTGGTCAGGATGATTACCAACGTGCAGCTTGCCATCTTCGCCAACATGCTGAGCATGTCACTCTTCCTGCTTATTGTTCTTTATCACTACATGGCTGTCAACAATCCCAAGAAGCAGGAATGAAATTGGGGCTTTCTCTGCCCCAGGGTTTCAGGACATAGTCTGAGGCAAGATGGAAGGTGTGAGGGGCCTTCACACTTGACTTCACTCCTTCTACCCATCACAGCATATAAAGCAACTACACCTGGAATTTTCCCAACAACTTTTATTTCCTCAAAGTCTTCCTTAACCTTATGGAACAAAAAACTGCCACTGAGTAGGGCCCAGTATAGGCCTTGCTTTCTTTTCTACTCCTTCCCCCTGATATAAAAATATAGATTAAAAAAAAAAACTTCTCTACAAACTCTGCCGTTAGCTTTTCATCACTTAGCTCTCACTTTCCTTTCCTTTCTGCCCATTTTGTGGTCTGAATATGCTCACTAGACACAGGTGGACATGCTCATTTAGACACGTGTGATTATCTCTCTTAGACACGTGTGAATATACTCATTTGGACACGGGTGGACATGCTCATTTGAACATGTATGGACATGCTCACTTGGACACATATGGACATGCTCACTTAGACACAGGTGGACATGTTCACTTAGACACAGGTGCAAATGCTCACTTGGACAGGAATGGACAGCCCTAGCAGCCTCTCTAAGGGAACTGAAGAAAAGGGAAGCGGATGCAGAAGCAAGCGCACTGATCGTGTTTTTTTCTCTAACAGCTGGCACCGAGGCCTTTCCCCATAGCATTTGCACATAAACCCCCCTCTGATGTTCTAGCTTATTCCTTGGAAAGAAACGAAATATAGGAGAACGGGTGCCTGAGTGGAGAGATGCTCACAGAGGTAGGCTGTCGGGGCCCCCGAATTGCACCGGTCTCCTGGTGGCTGCTCGCCAAGGCCAGGCTGCCTCAGGCACCGGAGTGAATCCCTGCGAGGGGCCAGTCACGGCTTAACCTCCAAGATCAATGCCTCGACCCACGACCCGACAGAACTTGCTCCACACCGTCCCCCGCTTCTGGAACTCAAGTGGATTTCCTTGGCTCAAGGGGTCAGGGATGAAGAGCAGTCATCCTGAGATTGGTTGCTGAGGAAGCCTGACAAGGGTTTCCTCCTGAGTACATTGCCCTTCAGATCAGGTCTCCAGAGTATTGCCTGATGCAGAAAAGGGAGGACTGCCCGACAGGAGCCGGCTCAGAGCGGCCGAAAGGGCGTCTACCCTGTGCCTGAGAGCCACCGGAGCCTGATTTCCACTCGCGTGTCTGATCACGCTCGGGCGCAGAAGACGGGGCTACAGCTGATTTTAAGTCCTTAGGTCCAGCATCCTCGTCCTTATGGTTCCCTTTGACAAGCACCACGTCAGCCAACACCCAGCGCGCCATCTCCTTCCTTAGCCCGCCGCCTGCTGGTCACAGAACCACTACGGGCCTCCCAAGAAAAAAGGACGGAAACAGACGCCCACACCGTGGGCAAACTGTTCCCCTGGGAGGGCTGACTGCTGGGAAGCGCGTGGATTTAAGAGGCCTTTATAATGGTGTCCAGGTATGTGATGCTGTAAACGCAGCCCCTTCTTGCTTACATTCTAAACCTCAAAGTCACAGCTGTTTAAAGAGTGTGCAATTTGGAAACGACATCTAGTGTATCCCATGCTTGTCCAACGGTGTCACTCTCCCGCTCAGAATTCACCTGCAGCGGCTGACACAGCTCCAGGAAGCTGCCAGTTTATGGGCACGGGGGACACAGCCCTGACCCTGTTTGCGCCTCAGATGAGATTCTGCAAGGTCCTCCCTCAGTGAGGCCTAAGGCGTGGCCTGTGCACAGGATCACAAACTCCCTTTGGCAAGCGTATTTGTAGGTTTCATTACTATGAGGCTGGGCTTTGCCTCTGACAATCTAGCCTTTCAGCGTTGTTGAGGGAAGAGCTATTTCTTAAGTGCCCTTGGCTTCACTGGACACCCACCCATTGATCCCAGGGCCTCACAAAGAATGACGGGGCACAGCACAGCTACAGCTCTCAGGTCATGGGAGGCAAAGGAGGGCAGTTCTGGGGCAAAAGGGGAGTTTTGAGGGTCCTGGACATGGTGAGGGAGGCGGGGGGAGAGGCTGAACTCCGGGACTTTGTGTTTAGTTTTTCCTTTAGATGTCCTGTTTTGATTGAAGCCATCATTATATCTACCAGGGCAGAGGCTACTGGCTATCCGTCAAAATCCAGTCCTCCCTTCCTCCTAAGCCCAGGGCCAGAGCACAGCTTTCTGCTCCCCTTCTCGCTGGGAGCAGCCTGGAGAGACCAAGTGGTCCCCATGGCAGCAAGAAGGATGGAGCACCTCCGGACCTGGCTGTGCAGCCTCCACGCGCTCTTCTTCCTGCCCTGCCCCTCCCCTCCCTCCCCCCTTTCTCACTGGGAGCGGGAGGGAGACAGGGCAGGACTGTCACCAGCCCAGGATATGGAGCAGAGCCCGAAGAACCTCCTCAGAATCTGGCTCGCGCCTGCAAGGGCTGTGTCACAGCCTCTCAGCCTTTTCTGTACCCAAGACACTGACATCCTACTGGCCACTGACATTTGCTGTTTTCCCTGCTTAGTATTTCCCTTCCTTCCTCTCCTCCCACTGTGCTCGAGCTCTCTCCCCGCCCCCCCCCCTCTTCCTGAGTTCAATCCCTTCTCTTCCCAGTGCCTCCCCCTTTCCCTTTCCCCCCACTGCAGGTGTGACCATCCATTACTGTGGGACCATTTCCAAGCTCTTGGGCACTCTGTGATTCTACTTCCTGGACCCCAGTTCCCTCTACCCGCACCCCCCGCACCCCCCGCTGCTCCCTGCC
Organism: Lasiurus borealis; assembly: GCA_004026805.1. Lineage (NCBI taxonomy): Eukaryota > Metazoa > Chordata > Mammalia > Chiroptera > Vespertilionidae > Lasiurus > Lasiurus borealis. Next base: position 35,056 of record PVJN01006716.1, on the reverse strand, counting down.
CTCAGTGCTCCGACCTCAGGCAGGGTCCTCCTCACTCCATCACACAGCCAGGTGCCACGGACCATATGTGAGGGCTGCCTCCGTGGAGCGGGAAGTACTCTCTCAGGTCACCTCACTTCCCCTCACCCCCACCCCTGTCTAGTTCCCTTGGTCCTCACAGGCTCTGAGGACCAGAGAAAGTCACCTGCTTCACACCGGCCCACTGAAGCCTGAATGTCCTGGAGGGTTTCCTGTCAGTTCCCCGCCCATTCAGTTCCCTGCTAAGCAGGTTGAGCCTGGAAGGCAGGTGGGTCTGCTGGAGCATAAGACAGAGGCAGGCCCACACCCTCCACCCACTTTCCACCATCCCCAAGAGCCACCCCTTCCTTGGCTCAGTAACAGCAGGAAGGGTTCTGAGGTGACACTGCTCCTGGGCTGCTTCCCACACCCTCTGGCTCACTGGCCACGCGTGGGCCAGCCAGAGAGAAGTTCAACAAGCAGCACACTGAGCAACCCTCATCCTTACTGGGAAAAAAACGCTGTAGGACTTAGGGACTCTTCAGTCTGTAGCTGATGCTCTATCCACTGAGCCAAACCGGCTAGGGCACCTGCTTGCAGTTTAAGGGCCCTGGAAAATGTTTGCGTTCTGTAAGAAATGTTATGGGCTCCAAAGTATGAAGAGAAAATGGCAAAATCAAGTTAATACTTATTTCTAATACCAAATGGTAATATTGTTAACACCTATTATAGCAGCAGACACAACATGGAGTGCAAGCCACGTGGCTGTGCCTGAAGAGCTGTAGCACCCAGACCTTGTAGTCCCGGGAGCGATCCAGCAGCTTCAGGGGGAGTTGCAGTGCAGCGCCAGGACCCACACACCTGGCTGAGATCTTCCTCTTGCCTGTGCTGCTCATCCAGAGCAACCTGCAGCCCTGCAGGCGCCGTCCCTGCTGATTGCCCCACATAGTGCTGTTTCATCTCCCAGGCTGTGTTTTCACTACTCCTTTAACATTCAGATATACACACTTACCACTGTGTTACAGTAGCCTGCGGTGCTCAGCAGTCACACTCTGTGCAGCTTGTAGCCTAGACGCAATGGCTGGGCCTTGGCAGCGGCCAGGTTATGGCAGTATGGTCCAGGATGCTGCTGCAATGACATCACTTAGCAACGCGTTTCTCAGATGCAGCCCCGGCCTTACCAGCTGCACTGGAAATAACCAGGACATGTTAGAGGCCCCACAGGTGAGTCACTGCTTATTCAACATTTCACATTATTTCCCAGCGATTGATGAGCAGCATTGGATTTAAAAGAGGTTTCCTGGGTATGTGATTCAGTTGCTTTTGCAGAAGGAAAGAAAGAGGCTCAGAGAAGGGATGGACATGCCTAAGATCTTATCACCCAAAGGCAACAGCTGAGGACCAGAGTGGGGGCTCACAGCTCAGCTGTCTTTCTGCTACAGCGAACAGTCTCTCTTCCTTCCCTTTCTCAGTGCCTGTCCCTCTGCTACTCAGGGACTCAGAGGCTCAGTTCCCCCCTCACAGACCCTGGGAACAGAGGCCACAGGCCAGGCTGTGGCAACCCCCACCCACCTCTGCTCTGACGTTGGAACAGTGTTAGATGGGCCTGGAGCCACAGCCTGTGTCCATGAAGGGGGCATCCCCACAGTTTCCACGATGAATCACGTGTCTCTGAGCCCTGATTTTCCAATTGCACCTGTGCTTTTTAGATGAAACACACAACCTGCACACTTTATGCTCGAGACAAAAATCAGGTCCCCTTTGGACAGGTAACAGAGAAATGGATGAATATTCAGCTGGGTAGCATCTTATTCCTGAGCCCCCGTGGTTCTGGGGTTGGGGGAGGGAGAACCAGGACAAACCTGGGCACCACAAGGCTCCAAATCCTAGGAGAAGAGACTGCCTGAACAGGCCGGAGAGCGGGGAAGCAGTGTGCTGCTGATTTGCAGCCTCAGAGTTTTACTGGCCACCCATGCGTTATAATGGCTCTAAACCCATGGACATCCGTGTAGCCATCAGAGGCAAAGGGAAGTTAGAAATAAGAGATAGCAATACCAAAAAGTCTGGTAATCAGTCAGAAAACTAGTTCCGTATAGACATTCCCTCCCTCCATATCCAGAGGCTGGGGAAGCAGATGCCTGCTTGGGAGAGCACTTGGCTGGAGGAGCACGTGCCTGGGCTTGCAAGCATGGAAAGACTTGGCTTAAAACAACATGCCCTTCTTCTGTCACCAGCGGGGTGAGTACTCAGTCATCTGAACTGGTCCTGGCAAACTGCTGTGGGTACCCTCGGTTGGTGCACAGTTTGGCGTCCTTTCAAGCTGACATTCTTTAAATATTTTTCAACATTTTCCTAGTGGGGGCAAAAAGGACAGATTGTCTACTGATAAAGACTATACACACACACACATACACACTGAGTGGCCAGGTTATGATCTCTGAATGCATAATAATCTGGCCACTCATGTATATCCTATATAATAAAAGGCTAATATGCAAATTGTCCCCTCGACCAGAAGTTCAACCAGCAGGCAGGCTGGCCAACCACCCATGTCCCATCCCCCTGGTCAGGCTGGCTGGACCCTACCCATGCACAAATTCATGCACTGGGCCTCTTTATATATATAAAATAAAAGAGTAATATGCAAATTGGGGGCCAGCAGTTCTGGATTGTGAGAGGGATCCCAGATTGGAGGAGATGCAGACTGGGGTGAAGGACACACAGATCAGACCTCTACTATATATATATAAGAATAGGAACATGACTGAGACCGGTTTGGCTCAGTGGATAGAGCATCGGCTTGTGGACTGAAAGGTCCCAGGTCCGATTCCGGTCAAGGGCATGTACCTTGCTTGCGGGCACATCTCCAGTGTGGGGCATGCAGCAGGCGGCTAATCAATGTCTCTCTCTCATCGATGTTTCTGACTCTCTATCCCTCTCCCTTCCTCTCTGTAAAAAATCAATAAAATATATTTTAAAAAAAAGAATAGGAACATCAGTGATGAGAGGGAATTACTGATTGGCTGCCTCCTGCATGTCCCCCACTGGGGATCAAGCCCACAACCCGGGCATGTGCCCTGACTGGGAATCAAACCATGACTTCCAGTTAGGTCAATGCTCAACCACTGAGCCATGCCAGCTGGACGATATATCACATTTTTATCCTCTCATCAGTTGATGGATATTAGGGTTGTTCCAACTCCTTAGCCATTCTGAATAACAGGACATTTATGAACATTTATGAACAAATGTTCACTGAGCAAACCAGCCAGGGCTGCCCATATATTTTAAAACAGCCATCCTATGGTGGTGAAATGGTATCAATTTTCCTAATGACTAATGGCTTGACCATTTTCTTTGCTTATTGGCCATTTGCATATATTTTTGGAAGAAAGATGATTCTCATTTCTTGATTAGTTTGTCATTTCATTGCTAAATTGTATGAGTTTTTTATGTGCTCTGCATAGTAGCCCCTTAACAGATGTTTGCATATACATGAACCAAAGCGACATATTCCAACAGATTGATACAGAAGCAGATATGAGAATTGAGTTATTTTTCATGAAGTCAGACATTAAAGGCACTTGTAAAAATGGAATGCCACTCTTCTCATGAAATGTGTTTTGTTTGGGAATATATGGCCATTTTCCTTGTTGTTTTGTTTTTAAGGAATTCAAAGCCAATTTCTAGCTGGTTTGGCTTAGTAGATAGTCAGTTGACCTGTGGACTGAAGAGTCCTGAGTTCAATTCTGGGCAGGGGCACTTGCCCAGGTTGTAAGCTCAATCTGCAGTGGGGGATGTGCAGGAGGCAGCCGATCAGTGATTCTCTCTCATCATTGATGTTTCTCTCTCTCTCCCTTCCTCTCTTAAATCAATGAAAATATATTTTAAAACTTAAAAAAAAAAAGATTTCAAAGCCAAGAATGATGGGCACGTGGGCTGTTTCCAGATCTTAGCTATTATAAATTGTGCTACTACAAACATAGGGATGTATACATTCTTTCTTATTGATGCTTCAGGTTTCTTAGGATATATTCCTAGAAGTGAGGTCATTGGGTCAAATGACAGTTGCATATTTAATTTTTTGATGAAACGCCATACTGTTTTCCATTGTGACAGCCCAGTATGCATTCCCACCAGACTGGGCGGTGCACTAGGGTTCCTTTTTCTCCACATCTTCATCAACAATTGTCATTTGTTGATTTGTTGTCATTTTAATTTGCATATCTTTGATGATCAGTGACATTGAACATTTTTCCATTTGTCTCTTGGCCATCTGTATGTCCTCTTTGGAGAAGTGTCTATTTAGGGCTTTGGCCATTTTTAAATTGGATTGTTAGTCTACATTTTGTTAAGTTGTATGAGTTCCTTATATATTTTGGATGTTAACCCTTTATCAGATGTATCATTGCCAAATCTATTCTCCCATACGGTGGGCTCCTTTTATATTTTGTTGATCTTTTTTTTTTTTAACCACCAATACCCATCTATTTCAATGGAGAAAAAAAATCTCTGCATTCTATATGCTCCAAAAGATTTACTGTTGAAACAAATACAATATATGGAACTCTATCTGTATAATTTTACTACAATAAAGACAACATATGACTTCTACTTCCTACAAAAGGTGAACGGAAAAGAACAGATGCCAACATAAGTGACAGCATAAGTGTGTGTGTGTGTGTGTGTGTGTGTGTGTTAAAACCTTTAGTAAGCAACTGCATTAAAATGTGCTAAGACACTTAACCTAGTTTGTGGCGAGCTCTAGTAAAAAGCCACAGGTTGTCATTGGTTTTATCTGATAGAAAATTTTGGTGTGAGCTTTGATGGTTCATTTACAGTTTATCGACAAGAAGATAATCTTAGTACAAGCACTAACTTTCCTCTTACGCTGACATGCTCACAGAATAAAAATCAATTACTTTTCAAACATAATGAACGTCTTTTATTTTTAGGTTTGCAAACACTGTAGTCGATTCACACAAAAGGGTACTTTTAAAACTACCTATATTTACTCTATTTTATGCATGTATATGAAACAAACGGTGTGTATATGCGTCAGTGTATGTCTATACATGTGGGCATATATATGTATACACGCGGTATCTGTCAGCCTCTTCCTATGCACGTGTGACCTCCAGGATGACAATTGCAGTTGTAAATGTACCGAGGAGGGAGGGCTTCTCTGCCATGATCCGTGTCCCCATAAGAACTAAGTCCAGAGAGTGGCTGTGAATTTAGGATACATACAAAGGCAGACAGGTGCCCGGGGACGAATATTTCAGCCCTTTGCGTGGCATTTGATGGTAATATTTCCTGCTCTGCTCCTCACCACTTTCACTCAGGATTGTGGCATATGATGGCAGTGAAAACTGGGTGTATGTAGCCCTCAGGTGAAGAAAAAGGACTGTCTATCTCTTCCTCTCTGCACACCTGCCTGCTGGTCATGGCAGCATCCAGACTGAATGGGACAGGGGGGAAGCATCAGCTCTGGTCTGTGCTAGTGCCCAGCTTGCTGCTGAGGTCCTGGGTGGGTCAGCTGCTGGCCTCTAGCCCTTTTTGTTTAGCCTCTCAAGGGAGAATGACATCAAAACTGGGCTGTCCTAACTCATCTCGCCCTATAAATACTGGTATATACACATACAGATACTCCTACATATACAGATACTAACCCACAGAAACAGCTGGAGGTGTGGACTGCTGACTAGCAATGTGGCAACACATCAGAAAAAGTAGTCATTGTTCCTGCTCCCGGAGGGCATGTGATATGCCATAATCTTTAAACACTCAGGGGAAATTCAGAGAATCCCACTAATCAAAGGAGAAAGGAAGATCCTGTCAAAATGGTGAAGTACAGACTAAGTGAAATGGCAAAGAAAAGGAAAATCTGGAGCAATTGAGGCCTAGTTGTGAAGTTCCAAAGCTGTAAATGGCAATCTTCTGATTTGGATTTTTTTCCTGTTGCTATGGAAACTTGGTAGTCAAGCATCAAATGTCAGGAGTTCTCACAGACAAGCTAAACTGAAGAGGGAGATGAACAGGACTGAGGTCAGGCTGAAGTACAGGGCCTTCGCGGCGTTGCAGTCCACTTTGGAATTCTTGCAGGAACACACTTGTACCCTTAGGTTTGTGACGGTCATCATGGGTGGTTTCCCTGAATCTGTCATCATGATGGGCAGCTGGTAGTTTGCTTTGTTCAGGTTTTGAAGAAGGCTTACCAGGGCATGTGTGTTGTTGATCTTGGAGACCTTCCAGACTTTAACAGGAACAGCTTGCTTATAGATTTCAAATTTGAAAGGATCTGTATCTGGGTACAGATCCTTATCTGATGCTCCCAAAATGACTACACTGATGTTTTTGGCATCAACGCAGACTTCGACAGCCATGGGGTAGATGGTGGGAGCGTTGTTGTTCGCATCCTCCAGGGTGATCAGCAAAGTCCCAGTGCCAGTGGCAGGCGGGTCGCCACTGTCGATGGCCAGGAAGAGGGCACTGTAGACGCTGTTGTGGATGAACGGGGACTCTCGGTCCAGCACGGTGGTGGTGTTCACAGTCCCATTGATGGGATTAATGTTCAACCAGCCTGCTGGATCCTTATAGACAGAATACCTGATGGTTTGATGCTGCAGTGAATCAGGGTCCGTGGTGTTCACCGTCAGCAGCACACTGCCCACGGAGATGTTCTCTTGCCTGGTCACCAACATGGGGTCAGGGTAGAAAACCTGGCCCTCATTGACATCCAGGATGGTAATGTGGACAGTGGTTGTGGAGCTGGGACCATAGGACACGTCGGGAACCAGCGGGTCCTTGTTTTCCACTTTGATCAGCCGGGTGTGAAAAGCCGAAATCTCATAGTCTAGAGGTTTGACAACGGAAAGCATCCCCTCATTGTTCTGGGGGTTGGTGTGGATTTCGAAGCTCTGGCCAGGGTTTGCATTGATGATGGTGTAGGCAGCCCTCCATGCACCCGTGGTGGGGTCATCCTTGTCTTCAGCTGTCAAGTTGACAATAACTCCCACGGCTCCTTCCTCAACTGTGGCTTGAAACTCTTTCTTGGTGAATTCTGGTGAGTGGTCATTTTTGTCATCAATCAGGATTGTCGCTGTGGCTGTGCCTAGTAATCCATAAAACTGTCCAACCATATCTTGAGCCTCGATGATCAACTCATACTTGGGATTTTCCAGAGTCTCCCAGTCCAGCAGTGCAGGTGACACCACGGTGATGATATCTCCTTTTTCAGGGTAGATGAAGAACATGTTGGGAGACGGCTTGTCAGGTGTCTGCTGGCAGATATTATACCTCAGGAGGGCGTTATCTGTGGCCGGGTGGTTTGTGTCAAAGGCTGTCATCCGCATCACCATGGTCCCTCAGCTTTTTGCAGCTCCTCTGGATCTCTGTGAGCCCCTCTCTTTCCTTCTAGTTGTAGAATTTCCACTCAGCCAGCTTTCCTGTGATTCTGGATGATGTCTGTTCTATCTTTTAGTTATAGTTTTGAAATTGTTGTGTGAGGCAGCAGTGTAGGTGTTTACCTATGCCGCCATCTTGGATTCTCTGTTGGTTGTTTCTTTTGCTGTGCAGAAGCCTTTTACCTTTTATTTTCCTCTTAGTTTCCTTTGCCCTAGGAGATGTGATGGTAAACATTACTATGTGAGATGTCTGAGATTTTGCTGCTTATAGGTTCTTCTAGGATTTTTATGGTTTTATGACTTACATTTAAGCCTTTTATCCATTTTGAGTTTATTCCTTTGTCTGATGTTTCTTGCTAATTTAGTTTCTTCTTCTTCTCCTTCTTTTTTTGCATGAATCTGTCCAATTTTCCCAGTACTATTTATTGAAAAGACTATCTCTGTCCTAGCTGGTTTGGTTCAGTGGATAGAGCATCAGCCTATGGACTGAAGGGTCCCAGGTTCAATTCCGGTCAAGGGAATGTACCTTGGTTGCAGGCACATCTCCAGAGGAGGTATGCAGGAGGCAGCTGATCGATGTTCCTATCTCTCTCCCTTCTTTTCTGTAAAAAAAATCAATAAAATATATTTAAAAAAAGAGAAAAGACTGTTTCTGCTTCATTGTATGATCTTGCCTCCTTTGTCAAATATTAATTGAGTGTAATGGCTTGAGTCGATATCTCAGGTTTCTGTTCTATAACATTGGTCTAAATGTCTGTTCTTGTGCCACCTGTTTTATGGTGGCTTTGTAGAACAATTTGATATCTGGTATTGTGATTCTCCAACTTTTGTTCTTTTTTCTCAGGATTGCTGCAACTTTTTGGGGTCTTTTTCCTGTTTCATATAAAGTTTTGGAGTATTTGTTTTAGATTTGTGAAATATGCTGTTGGTATTTTAATGGGGATTGCATTGACTCTGTAGATTGTCTTGTGTAGTATGGAGATTTTAATGAGGTTAATTCTACCAATTCATGAACATGGTATATTCTTCTACTTGTTTACATCTTTTTCTATCTCTTTTTTCAATGTCCTGGGCACAAGTCTTTTACTTCCTTGGTTAAGTTTATTCCTAATTATCTTAATTTTCTTGTTGCAATGGTAAATAGGATTATTGTTTAGTTTCTCTTTCTGAGAATCTTATATAATAAAGAGGTAATATGTAAATTGACCAATACACCCTCGCTCAAAATGGCAGCCCCCATATGGTCACAAGATGGCTGCCCCATTTGGGCAATCAGGCCAGCAGGGGAGGGCAGTTGGGGTGACCAGGCCTGCAGGGGAGGGCGGGCAGTTGGTGGGGGACCAGGCCTGCAAGGAAAGGTAGTTGGGGGTGTGGGAGGAGACCAGTCCTGCAGAGGAGGGCAATTAGGGAGGTCCAGGCCTGCAGGGGAGGGCATTTGGGGGTGACCACACCAGCAGGGGAGGGTAGTGGGGGCAATTGGGCTTGCAGGGGAGGGTGGGCAATTGGAGGCTTCTGGACCAGCAGAGGAGGGCAGTTTGGGGGGACCGGGCCTGCAGGGGAGAGCAGTTAGGGAATTTGAAGGTGACCAGACTGGCAGGGGAGGGCAGTGGGGACAATCAGGCTGGCAGGGGTATGATTCAGGAGTGATCAGGCTGACAGGCAGAAGCAATTAGGAGCAATCAGGCAGGCAGGCAAGCGGTTGGGAGTCAGCAGTCCTGGATTGAGAGAGATGTCCGACCTGCAGTTTAGGTCCCATCCCTGTGAACTAGGTAGCTGTGTGGGTTCAGGAAACAAGTTACAGAGGCTAAAGAGCCAAGCTGCATCAGAGAGAATGTGCCTCGTGAGAGCAGTGGGGAAATGGGAGAAAGAGAGATGGCCTCCCTTTGTTATTTTTAGTGAGTAAAAATTTTAGCATTGTATCAGTTTTAATTTTTATTTATTTATTTTTAATGTCTTAAGGTGTTACATATGTATCCTTATTCTCCCATTCTCCCCACCACCACCACATCCCTCCCACTCATGCCCTTATCTCCCATTGGTTAAGACTTATATGCATGCATACAAATCCTTTGGTTGATTTCTCCCCCTTATCCTCACCCTCCCCTGCCTTCCCTCTGAGGTTTGATGGTCTGATCGACGTTTCTCTGTCTCTGTTTTTGTTCATGAGTTTGTTGTTCATTAAATAAATGAGATCATGTGGTATTTATCTCTCACTGGCTTATTTTACTTAGCATAATGCTCTCCAGTTCCATCCATGCTGTTGTAATGGTAACAATTCCTTTCTTTTTTTTTTTTACTGCAGCACAGTATTCCATTGTGTAGATGTACCATAGTTTTCTAATCTGCTGATGGGCACTTAGGCTGTTTCCATATCTTAGCTATGGTGAATTGTGCTGCTATGGACATAGGTGCATATATCCTTTCTAATTGGTGTTTCTAGTTTCTTGGAATATATTCCTAGAAGTGAGATCACTGGGTCAAATGGGAGTTCCATTTTTAGATTTTTGAGGAAGTTTTAATTTTTAATATGATAAATCTTGATAAGCCTATAAAGAAGAACTCTTTGGGGTTCTCAATGAGAACTGCTGGTCTATGAAAGGAAGAGCTGGAAGCCCTAGGACAATGAGGCAGCATCTGGGAGACAGATACCCTAGATGGGCTGCAAGCCCCAGGGCCTGGATGGCATGATCTTGGATACCAGAGAGCCAGAATGTTGTGTGCTAGACCCTGTTTACAATTCTCTGAAGTTGGTACATATATACCTTGTTTCATTGTGCTTTGCTTCATTGATGTGCTTTTTTTACACATTGAATGCAGGACCCTCTGCTAGCAAAAAAGATTAAGACTTGCTTTATTGTGGTCTGAAACCAAACCTGCAATGTCTCAAGATGTGGACAAAAGGGGCCACATACTAACCTGACAAGCTCAGGGGAGGCCTGCACGACAGACTTGCAAACTTAAGAGACCTAAAATAACTATAAAGGATGGTCTGAAATTAAACTTTAACTAAACGCAGTTATGGTGGGCAGTTACATGCTAGGCCAGTATCTTCACTGACAAGGTCAACCTTTACCTTAACTGAGCCTATCTGTCTTTTTGCATCTATGATAACATACTCTTGAAGTGTCTGGGTAACTTGTAACTTCCCTTTTTCTGGAGCCCCTGGGGCACAACCAAATACGTTGGGCGCCAGGACAGATGCCACAAATTCCTTCATTATTATGTTAAATGTTCCTGCACTCATCTAAGTATGTATCTATCATTTTACTTTTTATCCATTCACAGGGATTTCCTTTGCTTTGCTTTATCCCACCTCCTTAATCTATCACCAATGAATTTCATGTAATCAATAATAGAATTAAAAGCTTTGATTTTTTAAAAGCTTTCCTTTGATTGCAATGTATAAATACAAATGTAACCCACCATTCTCTGGAGCATTATCTCATTTCGTTGAGGTTCTGCATCCTGGCATATATTGACAGTTTGGCTCAAAGTCACAAAAAATTCTTTACAGGTTTCAGTGGTCTTTTTTGTTTACACCAGTCATGGAAGTCCTGTCTATTTATTGCCTAGCAAATACCAAAGTGCCTACACCGCAGTTCATACTGAGTTTGTTTGGTTGTTCCTAATGAATTCCAGCACAATTAAATGAAGCAGGGCAAAGAGGGCAAACTATCTTCAACAGGGAAATGGAAACTGTCACCACTTAGTTGTTTACCCTTTTGAGCTTATATCACACACACACACACACACACACACACACACACACACACACACGGGTGTTTTCCATTTTGTTACTTCTGTTAACAAAGTAAATTGCGCTCCCATTCTCTTCAGCAGGAGTGAAAGGGGTGTTCAAAGTATATTCATGGTTTTGGTCTTTTTCATTGGAAAGCTTTTAAAATGCTTAAATTTAATTTCAGTCAAAAGTGTCATGTTGAAATAGTTTAAAGTCTAAAATAAAAGGTGATTGAAGGTGAACAATAAAGCCAGTTTTATGCCTAAAAATCCACAAAGATAGATTAATTCTATTAAAAAACACAACTCTTCTTCCTTTTTCTCAAGATAGATGAGGGGAGCCTTTTTTTTTGGATAGTTCTCTGTTACCCAGAAAAGGAAACTGAGGGTTAAAGGGATCAGCAATTTACAAAATGGGAAACTCAGCTCCTCTTCAGTAGCCTGAAGGCTTCTCATGGCAGGGACCAGGTCTCCTTCATGCTGTGTCCAGCTGGTGCACCAGGAGCATACACATGGGCCTGTAGGCAATGCTGATGCACCCATGTCGCAGGCCAGGTGAGCCTGACTGAGTCTGTGACAACTTTCTTGGCTAACTCCTCCTCTGACAGGGTTGGTCAGGTCATCTGAATGCCCTCAATTGAGAAGAAGCCCCAAATAAGTAATAACTACATGCAGAATATAGAAGGGATTGTGGGAGAATCAGAGATGTGAAGAGCTTTCTGATATTCACATACTCTGGGCAGAAAACGAGGTGTCCTCTTTTTGGCCTCTCCCAGTTTTTGAGTCACTTGAGAGGGACAGGAAACAAACCAGCCGCAGGAGCTGTTAGCACCTGGAGGACAGAGGCGGCTTTGTCTGTGTGTTGCAGGGCTCTTCCTGGACAGTGGAAAGGCACTGATACCCTTGCACTCAGCTAGTTATTAACCACAGAAGAGGAGACACTACAGGCATGCCCTCTGGGCAGCTTCCCCAGGAAGCTGCAGTTTCACCCCCACCATGGGTGTAGCACAACAAAGGAAAGTACGCCCAGGAAAGCAGGAATGACACAGAGAAGGAGCTTGCTGTCAATCACACCTGGAACAGAGGACATTGGCCAGAATGGGCATGGCCATCACAAGGGCAGAAGAGTTGGGCTATTTACCCCCAACAAAGAAAATGGTGTTATACCCAGAGTTCGGGGTCCCCAATAATCAACCACAAGGGAGCCTTTTTCCGATGCAAAAGCAAAGAGTCTTTATTTAAACCCGGGTTTGGCTCCCAGCCTCTTTCTGGCACAGCAGCGAGATGAGAGAGCGAGCCCTGGAAGAACAATGGGTTATATGGGGTTGGTTATTTTGGGTGGGCTTAGGGAAGTGATGTGAGTTACAGAGATTGGTCACTTGAATCAGGGTTTTTCTGTGGTTTAGCCTTATTAGGACCCTTGCTGTGTTCCTGGAGCTTCATTGGTCCATTCGGGCGGTGGTTGGGGAAGCTAGGACATTGCTGGCACATCTGTGGCCACTCCCAGAAAAGGGAGAGGGTTTAGGCAGGGGACTCAGCCCTATAGGACAAGATGGAGCAGAGTTTGTTTCCGCTTTGTCCTTTCATCCCCCGCTTGTCTTGGGATACACGTTTCAATTATGATGGGTTGCATTTCACGATGAAGTCCTCCTGGATTGCAGAGGGGTTGGCTGGGCGAATGTGAGTGTGATGGACCCAGGTCGTGATGCCGTCAACCTTGAGAGCGGTGGTTGTAGTCAGCACAACGACATAGGGGTCTTTCCAACATGGCTCAAGGGTCTCTTGGCTGTGCCTCTTGACGAACACCCAGTCTCCTGGCTTGTGCTGACGAGGCATCGGGGTTGGGCCAGCCTCATAGACAGCACAGAGGCGTGGCCAAGTGTTTTCATGTGCCCTCTGCAGTCCTCTTAAGAGAAAAGATATCTCCTGATTTTCAAACTCAGCAAGAAGTTCAGCCTTGAGGTTAGGAATAAGGGGGTGGGGCGGGGGGTGTCTGCCAAACATGATCTCGTAGGGGGTAAGACCCAGGGTGTAAGCAGAGTTCCTTACCTGGTAAAGGGCATATGGAAGGAGAACCACCCAATCCCCGCCAGTCTCCATGGTTAATTTGGGTCTCTTTTAGAGTTCTATTCATTCTCTCTACCTGCCCTGAGCTCTGGGGCCTATAGGCACAATGTAATTTCCAATCTTCCCCTATGACCTTGGCTACCACCTGTGTTACCTGTGAAATAAAAGCTGGTCCGTTATCTGACCCTATCTCAGCGGGAAAACCATACCTGGGCAAGATGTCTTCCAGCAGCTTCTTAGCTACCGTCTGAGCTGTTTCATGCTTAGTTGGCTATGCTTCTACCCAACCAGAGAAGGTATCTACAAATACTAAAAGATATTTATAGCCATTCTCTCCTGGTTTAATTTCAGTGAAGTCGACCTCCCATTGTGGTTCCTCTGAGCCGGGTTCCTTTTTCACTCAGTCCGGTTCTCCCGTTTGTGAGTTGACAGGTCTTGCAGGTGGATATAGCTTGCTCTATTTTGATGTACTGTTGGTGGATCTTACTTCTGGCATGTCGGATTAAGTCCTTTAAAATTTGCGTTCCCCCAGGTGAGTGGACCGGTGTAATAGTTTTATCATGGAGACTCCAAGCTGGTCTGGCAGTATGAGCTCTCCTTGTGGTGTATACCACCATCCCTTCTCCTCCTTTGCTTGGGGAAGCTTTCTAATGCTCTGTAACTCTTCCAGGGAATATACTGTCTGAACTGGAAGAACTGGGTCCCCTGGGTCTAGGAGCTGTAAGGGGATCGGAGAAAGGGCTACCGCCTCTGTTATTAGTAATCCTCTCTTCTGATAGATTACCCTATGAACATGAGCTGTGGCAAATGCATAGTGGCTATCTGTGTATATGTTGAGCCGTTTTCCAGCTCCCAGTGAGAGCAACGAGCCCTGCTTGCTGAGCTGATGTCCCAAAGGTTAGAGACTCTGCTCAAACAATGTCTGTTTCAGTGACCACCGATGCGCCCACATACCTGTCTGTGCCCATCCCGTATGAAACTGCTCCCATCCAATAACCAAGTGATCTCAGCATCCAGGAGGGGCCAGTCAGTCAAGTCCTTTTGGAATCCATGTACCTGCTCTAGGATTCCTGCACAGTCATGTAATGGGGCATCTAAATCAGGGTCTGGCAGCAAAGTAGTGGGGTTGAGGGCCACACTAGGGTGGAATCACACCCTAAGAGGGTTGAGTAGAAGGCTCTGATAGTGGGTCATACGTGCATTGCTCATCCATCTATTAGGAGGCTGTCTCAGGACTCCCTCAATGGCATGTGGGGTTGTGATCCAGATTTCCTGCCCCAAGGTCAGCTTGTCAGTGTCCTTGACTAAGAGTACTGTTGCTACATTAATTCTTAGGCATGGAGGCCAGCCAGCAGCTACTGGATCTAGCTTTTTGGACAGGTAAGCTACTGGGCGGCTCCAGGGGTCTAAAGCTTGAGGTAAAACCCTCTTTGCTATTCCTTTGTGTTCATTTACAAAGAGGTGAAAGGGCTTTGTAATGTCCTTTAGGATCAGGGTTGGAGCAGCTAGGAGGGCCTTTTAACTTGTTAAAGGCAGTCTCTTCTTTCTCAGTCCACTCAAATGCCCTCCCTTCTTTGGTAGCTTCAATTTCAGGAAAACCTGGAATCCAAAGGCAGCAGTAGCCAGCGGATTCTAGAAACTCCCTTACTTCTCTTTGGGAGGTGGGGGGCAGGGATATTCAGGACAGTTTCTTTTCTAGCAACTGATAACCGCCACTGTCCGCCCTCCAAGATGTACCCCAGGTAACTCATTCGCTCTTTGCATATCTGAGCCTTCTGTCCGGTACCCTAGGGCCCCCAAGTTAGTCAGCAGATCCTGGCCCCCCACCCCACCCCCGCTCACAGTTCTCGGCCGTGTCAGCAGCAATCAGGATGTCATCTATGAACTGGAGGAGTGTGAGGCCAGGGTGCTCCCTCCTGTACTCACCCAGGTCCTCGTGTAACACCTCGTCAAAGATGGTGGGTGAATTTTTGAACCCCTGAGGCAGCCGTGTCCAGGTTAATTGTCCACTGTAGCCTTCCTCAGAATCGTGCCATTCTAAGGCAAATAAAGGTTGGTTTCGGGGCGCCAGCGGCAAACTGAAGAAGGGGTCCTTTAAATCTAGTACCATATACCAGACTCTGGAGGGCGCCAGGGAGCTCAACAGAGTATAATGGTACCTTGAGATATGAGTTTAATTTGTTCCGTAACCTTGAGGCGTTGGAAACTATGAGACGTTCGAGTTGCAGTAAACTGGTGGGTCGTGTTCAGCCGGCCTATCCGCGCAATTACTCGTATCTCAACTGTTGCTCGTATTTCAAAGCAAAAATCACTTGCTCGACGGCTTGTATCTCAAAAATCTCGTATGTTAGGGCACTCGTATCTCGAGTTACCACTGTATATGGGTTGGGGATAGTGGGGTGTATGTCCATGATTCTCTTATTTACTTCCCAGAGGTCCTGCACCGGTCGATAGTCATTGGTGTGAGACTTTCTGACCAGGAGGAGGGGGGTGTTCTAGGCAGATTGGCAGGGGACTAGTACCCCTAGACTTTGCAGTCTTCTGATGTGAGATTATATTCCTTTCTGCGCCTCCTGAGACATAGGGTGCTGCTTGATTCTTACTGGGCCTTCTCCTGGTTTTAGCTCTACCAGGATTGGGGCCCTGTGAGTGGCTAGTCCTACCCCTCCCGCCTCTGCCCAGGCTGTGGGAAATTCTTGTAGCCATCTGTCCATGTTGCTCTCCACTGGGGGCACCCTCTGGTGGAGGCAATACTCGTCCTCTAATTTTAGAGTCAGGATCTGAATGAGGTGGCCCTTGCTATTGGTGACCTGAAGCCCCCTTGTCTGAAAGTTATCTGAGCTCCATTCTTGGTTAGTAAGTCTCGTCCTAATAGTGGGTAGGGGCATTCTGGTATTACCATAAAAGAGTGGGATACCCGGCCCGTTCCTAGATCCACCGTTCTTCAGGTAGTCCATGAATACTGGCTCATACCAATTGCCCCTTGCACCTAGGGCTTCTTGCTTGCTAACTCCCCCTACGGTGTGCGGAGGACAGATTGTTGAGCTCCAGTGTCAATAAGGAAGTCAACAGGGGTTCCCTCCACTCTAAGAGCTACCCTGGGCTCAGGGAGGGAGTCTGAACCCCGATACCCCTAATTACTCAGTTCTTCCAGCTTTAAGACTCACTTGGTCAGTCTTGCCTCCCTTCCCACCGGCCTTCTTTGGACATTCTCGGGCATAAATGTCCTATCTCCTTGCAGTAAGTACACTGGTCCCTTCTGCAGTCTCCCCACCACTCGGGCGGCCTTTTTACCTTCTTCCTGGTCGCTTGCCACCTGCCGGAGGAGTCGGTTCTATTCCCTGGGGGAGTCCGCAGTGGTAGCCAGCAGAATTCCGGCCAGGTCTCGTGTTTGCTCACTGCTAGCAGCTGCCACAGCATGAGCCTGTTTATCTTCAGGGAGCTCCTGGTTGTTGTACACCTTTTCGGCCACTTCCAGCAGGTCCCAAAGACTCTTTTCTCCTGTCTATTTTCTGCAGTTTCTTTCTGATGTCTGCAGCTGATTGGTTTATAAAACTCATGATTACAGTTGCCTTATTCAGGGGTTTCTGGGTCCATGGGGGTGTAAGTGCGGTATGCCTCCATGATCCATTCTAAGAAAGCAGCTGGAGACTCATCCCTTTCCTGCTGTACATTCTCTACCTTGGTAAATTAGTTGGCTTTCTAGCAGCCATCCGGAGACCCCCCATTAGAGTCTGGTGGTAGACCTGGAGCCTCTCCTTACCTTCTGCTGTGTGGAAGTCCCATTCAGGTCTAGTCAGGGGGAAGGAGGTGTCTATCTGAGCCTGTTTGGTGGTAGGGTTCCTGTCCACGCCTGGGACTAGCTTCCAGGCCTCATTGAGGATCCTCTCCTTCTCCTCAGTGGTGAATAGGACCTGCAAAAGCTGCGGACAGTCGTCCAGGTAGGCTGATGGGTAAAAAGAACAGAATCTAACAAATCAATAAGCCCTACTGGCTTCTCAGAGAACTTAGGATTCTGAACTTTCCAATTATAGAGTCCACTAGTGGTGAGAGGCCAGTAGTGATGGGGCTGATTACAACCCCCCCACCCCCCCCCCGCCAAACTGCACTGTACTCTGACCAACCACCAGTGATGGTAGGGTATGGGCCTGACGCTTCAGCACCAGCCATTTTCAGGGCTCGAAAGCAGGATACCAGACTTTTCCTTGGCACTCTTATTGGCTTCAAGTGTTCAGGGTTCAGATAGGGATCTTTAAAACATGATACACTAATCAAAGTTTCTGGTTAATAAAACCACTACTGGAAACCGGTCTTATTGAATTTATGCAAAGAATGTATTGCTATAATTTATTAAATATTGCCAAATTTTTGGGGAATTGTATAAGGAAAAAAATATACTGCAGCCTCTCTATAAGTACTTTGGCGTAACTACCCTCTGTTTAGGGAGGCAAAATGCAAATTATTTACTCTTCCTGGCTTACTGGCCTGTATTATTTGATTTCCTTACATTTTTCTTCTCCTTCTTCTTATTACATACACAGTCTTTCTAAATTTTATACTTCCACATTAGCCTTTAAACCTTCTTTCTATATCCTTTAAAAATTTATAACCATGCCTCAGACCTTCTACTCAGTATTCCTTATTCTTTGAAACCTCAATCTTTTAATGATTCCTAACAAGTAAATAGCCAGAATTTCTGAGCTTAAAGTTCCTTTGCTGAATATTCCACCACTGCCCAAGATGTATCCAGTAACCCCACCCTGCCAGATTGGACAATGAGATTTTCTTTTTATGTATTAAAAGGGTTAAAAAGAAGAAAACGAGGTAGAAGAAGATCCACTGTGTTTTGTAGTAGCATAGTTCAGATAAGCAAGAAACCAAGGATGCCTGCAGAGCGGGTTATAGCCAGCAAAATAAAAAAAAAAAAAAACACAAACAAACCCTATCTCTCCCTGCTTCATAATTAACTTCCAACATCCTCCCTTCCGTTCCCAAGTCCAGTTGCTTGTCTCCCTTTCCTATTGTGAGTCAAAGAAAGACAATTTCTACAGAAGGGAGAAACAGAAACAGTGGGAATTTCAGAGAAAACTACAGACGACCGCTGTAATAGTGTTCCCTTTTGAAGCCTGAGGTCCAACCTGTGGAGAAAAATGACTCTTAGGCTGCCTGGAAAGATAAAGGTGTGTAGGGAGATTTCTTGTGAACTGAAAGCCTGGACGGCCACCTGAAAGAAAAGATCTTTAATCCAGTTACAGAGGCTAAAATAAAATAACACATTAATAATAACTCCAGCCTTAGACTTAGATGGCTCACATTGGACTATGATGTCACAGGCAGGGACAGGGTCTGTAATCTCTCTGCCCTGCAGAGCTGTAAGCCCTGTCCCTGGAAGTCTCCAACCACCAAAAGAGGTAAGAAAGCCATGAATAAAAGTTCTTTGTTCTTTGAAGGGTTACAAAGTTATGCCTAGAACTTTAAAATTTAATATAGCAAATTCACAAGTCAGAACAAACTGAAATCCCTACTTATACAAAATTAGAGAGGAATTTTTATTAGCTAAATGGGCTGACTCCCTCTCTGACAGAGAGCAAAAGCTCAGAAAAAGAACTCCAGCAGCTGCTAAAGACTTTTGCACTGTGTCACAGCAGGTCCATTCCAAAACAAGTGAAACAACAGAAGGAGATAACAAATACTCTCCTGTGTACAGCCAGAAGGTACAAAGTAATTTCTGCCTCACACAGACCAGTTAATGAGCAGATAAATGAAACAATGCCCAATTCCCTAAATGGACCTGGGAGCACTCCTGGCACTCATGCCCCAGAACAGAATTCTCAACCAATGTCCACAGAATAAAACAGAGAAACACAGACACAGACAAACAAAGGGCCCCAAGAAACAGTCTTCTAACTCTGCGGAAACAAAACCGAAAAGTGGACGATGGCCATGCGCCAACCAGCAGGAGCGACCTGCTTCGTCCCAGAGTTTTGAGGGGAACCCACTCCCCTTGTGAGGGGTTTTTACGCCCCTTCAGACAGAGGATCAGAGTGTTCTCTGACTCCCTAGGTCTGCCAGTGTGTCCAGTTAGACCACTTGGGGCACTACAGACTTCAGAAGTGAGCTCACACAGAACAGAACAAACCAGAACAGACAATGTTCAGACACTTACCGTGGTCAGTCAGTCCCTCGTTGGTATTGGGGATCCCGGACAAGCCCCCAAATGTTATATCCAGAGTTTGGGGTCCCCAATCATCAACCACAAGGGAGCCTTTTTCCGATGCAAAAGTAAAGAGTCTTTAT
Organism: Lasiurus borealis; assembly: GCA_004026805.1. Taxonomy (NCBI): domain Eukaryota; kingdom Metazoa; phylum Chordata; class Mammalia; order Chiroptera; family Vespertilionidae; genus Lasiurus; species Lasiurus borealis. The sequence continues at coordinate 15,551 of PVJN01006716.1, read as the reverse complement.
TCAAACCCGGTTTTGGCTCCCAGCCTCTTTCTGGAACAGCAGTGAGACAAGAGAGCAAGCCCCAGAAGAACAATGGGTTATATGGGGTTGGTCATTTTGGATGGGCTTAGGAAAGTGATGTGGGTTACAGAGATTGGTCACTTGAATCAGGGTTTTTCTGTGGTGTAGCCTTATTAGTACCTTCGCTATATTCCTGGAGCTTCATTGGTACATTTGGGCGGTGGTCAGGGAAGTTAGTACATTGCTGGCATACCTGTGGTCACTTCCAGAATAGGGAGGGCATTTAGGCAGGGGGCCCAGCCCTATAGATCAAGATGGAGGAGAGTTCGTTTCTGCTTTGTCCTTTCATTGGCTCTCTGTGCTCTTACTGCTCCTGGGGCTCCCCTGCATCACCCAGGTGGCCGGTGGCCATGTGGATCCCACACACAATGGACTAATGGACTCCAGCAAGTCTGATGCTGAGCTGGTACTGATGCTCCACCATAGAATGGAAACGCTGCACATTGTCCTTGCTTTTCACTGTCCTGAAACTCCAGCTGCATCTTCTATGACTGGACTAAGGGAGATGAAACTTTAGAAACCCAGGAATGTAATTCCACACAAATAAAAAGCATTCCTTCTCCCATTGAATCTTCCCACCTCTCTGTCCCCTAGCACCCCTATTCTCTGGAAAAACCATTAATCTACTTTTTTATTTCTAAGATGTTGCTATTTTCAAAAGGTTATAAAAATGGAATCATAAGTATGTGACTTTTTTGATTGACTTTTATTTTCACCAGCATAATTCTCTTGAGAACCAAGTTGATCCACCTAATAGTTCATTCATTTTTAATTGCTGAGTAGTATTCCATGTATGGATTTGCCATATAATGTTAAATGGTTAGTAAATAACATTTAAAATGACTACATATTCCTTTTTAAAAGGAGGGCAGTTAGGGGTAACCAGGCCAGCAAAGGAGGGAAGTTGGAGCTGACCAGGCCTGCAGGGAAAGGAGTTGAGGGGGTTCCAGGTCTGAAGGGGAGGGCAGTTAGGGGTGACCAGGCTTTCAGAGAATAGCAGTTAGGGGTTATCAGGCCCACAGGGGAGCAGTTAGGCATCAATCAGGCTGGCAGGGGAGTGGTTAGGGGGTGATCAGGCTGGCAGGCAGAAGCGGTTAGGGGCAATTGGGAAGGCAGGCAGGTGAGCAGTTGGGAGCCACCAGTCCTGGATTATGAGAGGGATGTCCGACTGTCCGTTTAGGTCCAATCAGGCCTAAACGGGCAGTTGGACATCCCTCAAGGGGTCCTAGATTGGAGAGGGAGCAGGCTGTGCTGAAGGACACCCCCCTCTCTGCCATGAATTTCATGCACTGATCTACTCTTGCACGACTTTCATGCATTGGGCCTCTAGTCCTATATAATACAAGGCTAATATGCAAATTGTCCCCTTGACCAGGAGTTTGACAACCAGGCAGGCTGGCTAACTGCCCATGTCCCCTTCCCCTGGCCAGGTTGGCTGGACCCCACACATGCACGAATTCATACACCAGCCTTCTAATTATACATATATATATGTATGTATATATGTATACATATATACATACATACATATATATACATATATATGTGTATGTATGTATACATACATACATACATATGTATATATGTATGTGTGTGTATATATATGTATATATGTATACACATACACATACACAAACACACATACACACACATACACACACACAGAGTGGCCAGATTATGTGTTCAGAGATGTATACCCAAAATATATATGTATATACACATACACACACACACACACTCTGAATGGCCAAATTATGTGTTCAGAGATATACATCCAAAATGTATACACTTTATAGTTTAATACCTGATAGCTCAATATTGAAAATGAAATGTATTTTAATAAACATTGCCTTTATAATTATTCAAAGTATGTGTATATATATTTTGGGACATCTTATGTAGGCCCACAAGCCATTTAGAGACTAAGATGAAAGGTTCTACTCAATTACAAAATTAATAAATGTGCAGCCCTGGTTGGTTTGGCTCAATGGTTAGTGTCAGCCTGCAGACTGAACGGTCCTGGGTTCAATTCTGGTCAAGGACACATGGCCTGGTTGCAGGCTCAATCCCCAGTAGGGGTTGTGCAGGAGGCAGTCAATCAATGACTCTGTCATCATCGATATTTCTCGCTTTCTCTCTCCCTCTTGCTTCCTCTCTGAAATCAATGAAAATATCTATAATAATAAAAAGATAATATGCTAATTAGACCAGACGTCCAGGGCCAGAGGGAAGTTCACGTCCCAGGTGCCTGCCAGCAGCCAGGGGGAAGCTAAACCCGGGTCCTGGGTGCTAGAGGGAAGCCAGTCCAGCAGCTGGGGAAAGGAAGGCCTACTCTTGCATGAATTTCATGCAAGAAATTCATGCATAAAAATAAAAAACAGCCGAAACCAGTGAATAGAGCATTGGCCTGCGGACTGAAAGGTTCCAGGTTCGATTCTGGTCAAGGGCATGTATCTTGGTTGTGGGCACATCCCCAGTAGGGGTGTGCAGGAGGCAGCTGATTGATGTTTCTCTCTCATCTGTTTCTAGCTCTCTATCCCTTCTCCCTTCCTCTCTGTGGAAAATCAATAAAATATATTAAAAAAAATTAATGTGCAACTTGATTTCTGCAAAAGCCAACTCAGTATTCACAGGAGAAGTTAATGAGCCTTGTGAGGTCAGAGTTGTATTTGGTAAGTGTGATAAAAATTATCTTGTTCTTATGCTGCCCACAATGACCAACATGACTGCAGCCAAATGTGACACCATATGGTGCAGCAGCAGCCAGGACGCCTGTGCATGCTTGCTTTATTTATGTTAATCCTCACCCAAAGACATTTTCCCACTGAGTTTTAGAGAAAGTGGAAGGGAGGTGGAGAGACAAAAAGAGAAACATCGATGTGAGAGACACAGTGATTGTTTACTTCCTGCATGTATCCCAATCAGAGCTGGGAACCAAGCCTGCAACAGAGGAAAATGCCCTTTTCTGGAATCAAACCCAGGACTCGCCAGTCCATGGCCTGACACTGTTTCCACAGAGTCATACCATACTTTAATATGGGCCTTCCTTGGATTGTTGTCCGCCATCTCAGAAGGCTTCCCTGGAAGAAAAGAAGGAAAAGTGTGAGCATCACAAGTTCAGAACTAAGTAGACAAGTGATTGACACGATGTGCATACCACTGATGTGCTGATCCCACAGAAGTCTCCAAAGCGGGGAGCTCCATCTTGATGACTGACCAACAGATTAAATCAGCTGATTTGCAGCAGCATCATTAGATCTTAAACAGCTAACAGCACGAGTAAAATTTGAATCCCCAAGGAAGCTAGCTCATCCATAAGAGTACCAAGATCTCTGAAATACTAACATTCCTTCTAGTATTAACAACTGAAAATTTTAGGCCAAAGATGCTATTCTCATCCTGTGTTCATAAGCAACCCAACCTTTATCACAGGACACTGGATAGTTCTAGTCCAGGGAACTGCAACAGGCTCTCCCTCACGTGCTTGGAGCCAGCTGGGGAAAACTGACCAACACTACAGGAAATCACATTCCAGAGCTAGACCTGATAGAATCTTGCAAGCTCAAGTCAGGGTTGCCAGCCAGTGGAGAGGACCGAAGGACTGTTTGCAAAGATAACAAGAGAGCAGATATTCTGACTACTGACTATGGGACTGAAAATTAGAACCATCCTTAATAATTAGCATTATTATATTTGCTTATCTGCGCCTGGGGAAAACCTTCCTTCATTAATATAACTGTTCTCCTTCCCTGTCTCATAAGTGACCCTGGCTTTCTCCTCCTAATCTCCTACTCAAACATCATTTGGGTTTCTGCCTGAATCAGTGCTTCCCAAATAGCTATGCTTCTGATCTCAAATAAATGCGGCTGTCTCTCACTTTGGCCTTCTACTTTTAGGTTATTAAAATAAGGGCAGAGATAAGGAGAGCTTCTACTGGATTGAATGGCATCTCCCCAAAATTCATGTCTACTTGGAACTTCAGAATGTGATCTTATTTGGAAATGGGGTCTTTTCATGTGTAATTAGTTAAGATGAGGTCACACCAGCTACCTGGTATCCTCATGGGAAGGTCCTGGAAAAAAGCTCTGTGATGCAGAGACAGGGACTGGAACGTGCGTCTTTGAGCCTTGGGCCAGCAGAGATGCTGCCTCTAGCAGAGGTTGGGGACCAGCAGGCTGCAGAGGGGCACGGCTTCCTGCCACCTTCATGGAGACTTCTGGCTTCCAGACCATGAGAACACATTTCTTTTGGATTAAGCCACCCTGTTTGTTGGGTTTGATTAGAGAATACAAAGGATGCTCTGTATATCTTAATTTTGAAAATGCTTCTACAGAAAAAAAAAGTATTGTTTATTAAAAAACAAAATTCACCTGAGTAAGTTTGAAGATCTAATTGGCTTTCTTAAGTGATTACTGAATTGGACAGCATCCCATGTAGCAGACAGAAGGGAATTCTCAGGGGTCATATAAGATGGAAGCTTTTTACAGGAAGCAAAGTGGGGCAAGGCAACTATTGACAAAAGAAAATGAAAGTTTATTTTGGGGTAGGACATAATTATTTTGGGCAGAAATGGAAAAGGTGTATATTATGCAGATTGCCCTCTTCTTTTCATGGGTGATGGAAGACTGAGTGACACATTAATTTACTGTGCTTGACCAGAAAATTCCAACAAGTTTATTAAAATTACGTTTCTGGGAGAGGTTGAAATAACAATTATGTTAGGTATTAAATCTTGGTTTGGTATTATGGGCTTTTAGCATGAGTAATGCCATTTGGGACTATAGTTTTCTTTTTAATAAGTTTTTTTTTTGGGGGGGTAACACAATAATACAAATATTTTGTAATATCTTAAACAAACAACACCATGCAAACTCAGAAATGTGATCTGAAAACATTAGTTGATAAGACCTCTGTCACTTTTCCGCCAAAGACAGGTGAGCTTGCCTGAAACAATCTTTTTTTTTCTTTTACTAATAACTTTTTTGTCCCATTGAGTTTCCTAGAAAAACCTTCCTGGGGACAGGCCTAGCCTTATCGTGTGCCTGCTGACCCATCAGAGCTGAGGGAACTGGCACTGCCATCTTGTGGCTGTGGGCACCAGCATCTTTGAGGGCATGACAGTCAATTAGCATATTGTTTCCTTATTGGCTGTGGACACCACAATCTTTGAGGGCAGGATAGTCAATTAGCATGTACCCTCCTTATTGGCTGTGGGTGCCACCATCATTGCAACAGCATGAGGGTCAATTAGCATATTCCCTCTTTACTAGATAGATTAGATGGGATATTGTCTAATTTATTAATCCTTGAAAAAAGCCAATTAGGCCCTAGCAAGTTTGGCTCGGTGGATAGTGTGTCAGCCTGCGGACTGAAGGGTCCCAGATTTGATTCTGGTCAAGGGCACATGGCTGGGTTGTGGGCTCAGTCCCCACTGGAGGGCATATAGGGGGCAATCAATCAATGAGTCCCTCTCATCATTGATGTCTCTCTCTCTTCCACTCTGAAATCAATAAAAGTATATTTAAACAAAAGCCAATTAGATCTTCAAATTTACTGGGTTGAATTTTTTTAATAGTGCTTTAGGAATGTTAATTGGCAGGATTTTTCTGAAGGGCATCTATCAAGTAACTGAAGAAGCCTTAAACATATGTATACCTCATGACCCAGCAATTTCTACCACTTCAATTTTACTTTAGAAGGTGGCACTTAAGTTGGTAATTACTGAGCACTGTTGAGTGCAGACTGGATTTCCAAAACTGGCCTGGTGGAAATGAATCACCGGTGAGTGAAATGTCTGCAGGCTTCTGTAGGCCCAGGAAGGAACTAGGCAAGCCTGGGAAATGCCACTGGCATTTCTCAGCTCAGAGTGCACAAGGAGAGTCACTGGCAGTGGTGTTTTTGCTTTTGGTTCTGAAATTCCTGAGTCAACAGTCATTATCTCTGAGGGTGGGACCAGGCACCAAGACACCTCAGGGCTTTCAACGTGCAACCAAGACCCAGAATCAGCATCCTAGGACAGGAGGCTAAGTAAAGAGTTGCAAAAAAATAAAAAAAAATTCAAAACAATTTTGTAAATGAGTATTTATTGGAAAAACTTTTCTGAAATCTTGTTAAAATGACCATGTACAAAAGCTCTCATGCAATGATTCCACTTCTGCAAACGGAGTATAAGACTGGAAATTAACTTTGGTTGAGTAACACATAGCTCATGTAATAAAGGGGCCACATACTAAACCTGACAAGCTGGTGGTGGTGGTGGGGACAGGGAGGGGGACTTACATGGCAGCCTTACAAACTCAGAGACTTGATGTAGCCACACAGGTTGGTATGAAATTAAAACTTTTAAACTATTTTTCCCTAACAAAGGTCAATCTTCACCTGAACTGAGCCTGTCTGTTGTTTATGCATCTAGGATAACACACCTGATAACATGCTTTTGCAATAACTAAGTAACTTCTCTTTTTCCACACTCCTCAAATTATAGGTACCCACTAGAGCAGAAACCTCTCATTGTCATTATAACTGCTGACTGTTAACCTGCACCACCTAAGTAAAAGAAGCATGTGTCTATCATTTCACTGTTTATCCAATCCCAGAGGTGCCCCCTTTACTTTCTCCTGCCTCCCTAATCTATCAGCAACGGATTTTATGTAGCCAAACGTATGTCTTCTAATTGTAATGTAAAAAATAAGGTTCAAAAATGCCATTTTCCTGAGCGTATTCTCAATCCCTTGAGGTTGGTTTTGCTTCCTAGCAATTGTCAGTTTAGCTGAAATAAATTAATAAAACCCCTGATTCTCTAAAACCAATAAGAACATTAAAAAGGTTTGAACGTTTCTTTCCTTGACAACTCTTACTGTTACTCTGCTGTGCGGGAACTGCCTTGGAAGCTCGCTGACGCGGCTGTCAGGCCGGATGTGTTGGGGGGAAGGGGAGATGACGCAAGGCCCCGACCAACTTCCGGTCCCGTGACGCCATTTTCGAATCCTCCCCTCCTGCTCCTCCCCCTCTACGTGATGGCGGTTTGGCTTCCGGGCTCGGCGTGCGACGCTGTCGTGAGGGCGGCTTTACGGCCGGGCGCGGAGCCAGTGTCGAGCCACTCCTCGGGAAGCGGTGTGGGCAGGAGCGGCACGGCAGGCGAGGTGGACGCGTGGCGGCGAGGCGGGCGCGGCGTCTGGCCGGCTTTCCACAGCCGCGGAACAAAGCGGGCTTCGCGAGGCGGCGGCGGCATCCAGGGGCGGCCCAGGAGGCTCCGGCGGCGGCAGAGGCGCGGCGAGCAGACTCGGGCCGGGCGGTGGCGGCCCCGCGGTCAGGATGAGCCTGAGCCCCAAGGAGCTATCGAGCCTGTTGAGCATCATCTCGGAGGAGGCGGGCGGCGGCAGCACGTTCGAGGGCCTGTCCACCGCCTTCCACCACTACTTCAGCAAGGCGGATCACTTCCGCCTGGGTTCGGTGCTGGTGCTGCTGCTGCAGCAGCCGGACCTGCTCCCCAGCGCGGCGCAGCGGCTCACGGCGCTCTACCTGCTCTGGGAGATGTACCGCACCGAGCCGCTCGCCGCCAACCCCTTCGCCGCCAGCTTCGCGCATCTGCTCAATCCCGCGCCGCCCGCCCGCGGCGGCCAGGAGCCCGACCGGCCTCCGCTCTCAGGTGGGCTGCCGCCGCCGGGTGCGGGAAGGGGCTGAGCGGTCGCCCCGTGCCTCGGGGCCTTTGCCGCGGGCCAGGACATCTGACTTGCTCGCCGCCCTCCCCAGCTTCGGCGCGCAAAAGTGTAGTGGCAGGGTCCTGCCACTGAGGATGCTCCTCTCCGTAGGCCAGGCCACGTCTCGCGGCGCAGTGTGGCGCTTGACATGCTTAGTTTCTTAAAAATCACACCGAGGGGTGTGACGCGTCTGAGGACACGCTGGGTCTGCCCCTGGTTTTAAGTTTCAGACGAGTAAAAGAGGGCCATTGCTCAGAACCCGAGGAAGTGGTTGGCGAAAATACGTTAAATAGCGTTTGGAAACTTTGCAGCCAGCTTCTTTGGCGGTTAGGACCCTTGGATAATGCGACGGGAACAGAGTCGTCTCAGGGTCAAGGCCTAGGTCAGAAGACGCATGATTGCTGGGCGTTTTAGAAGATGCCCAGTAACATCTCACGTGCGGGTGCAACATTTGTGAGGTCACATCCAAGAGTCAGTGGGAGACCACCTCTTGATACATTATGCGATTCGCAGCCATCAGAGGGAAAAGGCACAGGGTGTGCGAGGGTCCCTGGGAGACAGCCAAGGACCAGTGTGCAGAGGGAGCACTTGGTCTTAACTCCCTGGGAAAAGGTCACTTCATAGGTGTTTATACCGTGAATCAGGGTTAAGGCCCTGGGTGTTTGAGATAATGCCAGGGAGTTTTTCATGGCCCAGCGGCGCTCCATGTTAAGCTCGCCTGGGCCCCCCCTACCTGGAAGCCTGGAGGAGAGCATCTTCTGGCCTGTTTCCTGCACCGCGCTGATCCAGGAGGGGAATCTGTGGTAGATGAGATGCCGGTAGACCTGGCTTTCAGGAAGTTTGAGAATGTCCGAGAGAGAATCCCTCAGGCAGGTTAGACAAAGGAGTACTGATTTATATGATGTCATTCTCAAATCTGAGGAGTTTAAAGCTAAATCTAGAAAGTAGATTTCATTGCAAACACAATTTTCCCAGGGAAGGAATCCTTGGGTTGCTTATTTTCTCTCTATACCTGAGTTTTTTTTTATCGGAAATGCAGACATTTCCTAGCTGTTAGAATTATTATGAGGAATAAAAGTCTCTTGGTAAGTGCTACCCACTATCAGTACTACTTTTATTAAGTTAGCTAGGGATGGTGCTTAAATACACAACAGGTAATGTCAGTGTCAAGGGGTAAGGTACGGTACACCTAGGGTGAGCCTCTAATGGGTGTATATTGTAAACTTCTGATTTCTGTTGTGGAGCCACGGTTGAGAATGTATCTGGAAGTAAATAAGCCTTCCCTATAGTCAAAGTCGGGTGGCTGGGGAGACATAACCCTAGTCCACAGTGTGGTAGGGCTGTGCCAGATGCCACTTCCAGGGACAGCTGCCTGTGGGTCTGCAGGCTCCAAAATGACCTTTTGCTGGAGGGGTCAGGGCTCTGTAGATATCAAAGAATGTTTTGAAATCTGGAATCAGAAGCTGAGAGATTTTGTGCAGCTGCAGCATTAAGTAGTGTAACAGGTTAAATAGTATAAGCAGATTTGTTCCTAGAAATCTAACTACTGTAAAAGGTAAGTGGGAGTATGGACTGTGGGTACTCAGTCAGCAGGAGTTAGAACTGGGAGTTTGGGAAACCAGGAAGGCTGTCCTGTATATGGTACAGGCAGGAGGAGGGAAGAGGGAACGGTGAGTGGGAAGATTCTGGCAGTGTTGCTTTGGTGGGATGGATGGGGGTTGGTGCGCAATTGAATATGGGACAAAAAAGAAGCAGCATCAGCACGGGGACATGTGTACTGAGAGGCAGGGAGTGAAGTCATTGGCATTGCTGGTGACTGCTTCCTTATGTCTCTAACCTCCACACAGTTGCTGGTAGTAGAGAGGAAAAGTATTTCGGAATGTTAAATTTGTTTTTACTTGCCGTACGTAAAAACAAAATTCTTAATAATTACAGAAATCTTAAGTTTCATTGATATTGCCACAAATCATAGCATTTCAAATGACATTCAATTACATTTTCATAAATGTATATATTTGAGTAACTGAAACTTAAAATAATTTTGCCTTTAAACATACATAAGTTGAGATGGCAAGTAGCAGATGCTAATTTTACCAGTCATGTTAATTTTTTAAAATAAACACTGGAGAAATTGTTACATATCTTTGTTTACAGGATTTTTACCTCCTATAACTCCTCCGGAAAAGTTTTTTCTTTCCCAGCTAATGCTGGCACCCCCAAGGGAACTCTTCAAAAAGACGCCTCGACAGATCGCACTGATGGGTGCCGGGAGCATGGGCCAGTCTGTGGACATTAGCGGGCTGCAGCTAGCCTTGGCTGGTAAGGGGCTGGTGATTTGGACATTTTTGTGTGTTATATAAGGACTTTTTTCTTAAGTTATTCTGCTTAGCATGCAGGTGTGGCTGTGCTAAAAGATTAGCATTTTCTGTGAAAAATTAGCTCCAGTACTTTTGCTGGATACTGGAGGTGGTGGTGGGGAAGTAAGGAGAGGCCTTGCAGGTCTCAAAGAACTTGGAGTATTGGATGTCTTGAAATCTGGAATCAGAAGCTGAGAGATTTTGTGCAGCTGGAGTATAAGATACATGGAGAATTAAAAAGACGAGACTAGAAAAACCCTTCATTTTGAGTTTTCACTTGAATGGATTACTTTTTCAATTTAAGAACACTGACTAAAATTTAGTCTGTTAAAAACAAAAAAAAAGATCCTCATGTCAGTTCTGCTTCAAGTGAGATCACACATTCAATGCAATCCCTATAAAAGTTATGTTTTGCAGAAATAGAAAAACCCATCATAAAATTCATATGGAATCTCAAGGGATACTGAGTAGCCAAAACAGTGATCTCTAAGCATCATTGTTGGAAATCATTTGGCTATATCTAGGATGATTTATTCCTGGCACTTCTGTATCATGACTTACGTGTCTGTGTTTATTTTGGTGCCACACTTTTGGGTATAGTGGCTTTATAATGAATTTTGAGAATAGGAAGTGTGAGATCTCCATTTTGTTCTTCTGTTTCAAGATTGTTTGGGCAACTTTTGTGCTACACATATAAGCAAATGCATGGATACTCTTGAAACAAAAGTGTGCAAAGGACTGGTATGCATGCATATAAGCATAACCAATGAACACAAGACACTGGGGAGTTAGGGTATGCCTGGGAGTTGGGGGGGGGGCAATGGGAAGATATATATATATACATGTAATACATTAATAAAAATTTTAAAAAATTAAATAAAAAAGAAACAAAAGTGTGTTGTGATAGAAAATAAAGGGACCTTCTTGAACTGGGTAGTTGGAATGAAGGAGAAAAGGCACCTGCTTGCCTGCTCTAAACAAAAGTACAGATGCTTGGGTCTTACTGCTGAGAATGATTCATTAGGGAAACTAATATGTAGCCAGATTTGTGAGCCCTTGACCTTGTGACTAAATGAGCCACAGTATTAAATTCTGACAGTACCCCAGCCTTAGACTAAGTGCACCTGTGACATTTGGCTGCTTATATAAGGTGATACCTTCCTGTAAACTGCTTTTTCCTTTGCAGCATTCTGATCTCACTTCTTAACTGCTGGGTATTAGTAGTATAATAATGGTTATTTTTTGAAATCCAGAAAAAGCTTTTCAAGACTTTCAAGATTGAAGGTACACAGAAGTGCTTATTATTCTCTAGTGCCAGATACAATCTATTAGCAGAAATAAGATGACTATTTTCAGAAATGAAGATAGTATGAAAACGGTATAGAGGTGATAGACAATTCAGTAACCTTACCTTCAGAAGTAATACATATCTTGAGGATGCTGGCTTTGTATTCAATAATGTGAGTATCAAATCTGACCTCTAAACTTGTGATGACTTGAGTCAGCCTGTGAGAAGTTTTAAAGTATGTCAAGCTCAGAAAGGAATCTATGACTAGAGTAGGGTTGAGAAGCTTGGCCAAGGGGCTGGCTAAGCCTGCTGCTTGCTGTCCTCTACCCAAATTTAAGATGTCATAAGCCATTCATTTCCCATGTGGGGGAAGAGAAAAGGCAAGTCCACCTATCTTATAGGAGCTAGCGACACAGATCAGCTGGAGGGGCCTGAAACTTAGATCTCTCAGTGCGATCCATCGTCAAAAGGTACGGTGAGTGTAAGAGAGAGAGTGTGTGTGGGTGTGTGTGTGTATATCCATCCAGAAATGGAATTGCTGTATCATATGGGAGCTCTAGTTTTAATTTTTTGAGGAACCTCCATATTGTTTTCTATAATAGCTGCACCAATTTACATTTCCTCTAACAGTGCACGAAGGCTCCCTTTTCTCTATATTCTTGCCAGCATTTATCATCTCAACTTTTTAAAAATATATATTTTGAAATTTAAGAATTAAAAAAAATATTTTTATTGATTTCAGAGAGGGATAGAGAGATAAGACATATCAATGATGAAAGAGAATTACTGATTGGCTGCCTCCTGCACGCCACACTGGAGATTGAGCCCGCAACTGGGCATGTGCCCTGATGGGAAATTGAACTGTGACATCCTGGTTCATAGGTCAAAGCTCAACCGCTGAGACACACCAGCCAAGCTTTTTTTATTTTTTAATTAAATTTTTATTTTTTTGAGGGAGAGAATAAAACATTGGTTTGTTATTCCACTTATTTCTACATTCATTGGTTGCGTCTTATATATGCCCTGACCAGGGATCAAACACAAAACCTTGGCATACTGGGATGACCTTCTAACCAACTGGGCTACCTAACTAAGGTTTGTGATTTTGATAATAGCCATTCTGACGTGTGTGGCGATATCTGTTTGTGGTTTTGATTTGCATTTCTTCGGTGATTAGTGACATTGAGCATCTTTTCATGGCCATCTGTCCTTTTTAGGAAAATGGGTATCCAGACTGTTTGCCCATTTTTATTTTTGGATTTGTTTTGTTTTGTTAATCCTCACCAGAGGATATTTTTTCCATTGATTTTTAGAGAGAGGAGGAGAGGAAGGTGGGGGGCGGAGGGAAGGAGAGAGAGAGAGAAAGTAAGAGAGAGAGGGGGGGGGGAAGGGAGGGAGGGAGGGAGGGAAGGAGGGAAAGAGAAAGATCCCAGTTGTCGTGGCTCAGTAGTTGAGCATTGACCTATGAACCAGGATGAGGGCACATGCTGGGTTTCGGGCTGGATCCCCAGTGGTGCATGCAGGAGGCAGCCAATCAATGATTCTCATCACTGATGTTTCTCTCTCTTCCTCTCCTTTCCTCTCTGAAATCAATACAAATATATTTTAAAAAAGAATTTAAGAGAAACATAGATGTGAGAAAAACCCATCAATTGGTTGCCTCCTGCACCCACCCAGACTGGGGACTGGGCTCGGGGAAGCAAACCTATAACTCAGGTACATGTCCTGGACTGGGAACCCATGATGCCCTAACACTGAGCCACACCTATTGGCCAGGACGCCCATTTTTTAATTGGATTTTTTTTATATCGATTTGTAAGTATGTATTTCATATGGAATACAAATTCTTCATCTGCTCTACAGTTGATGGAAGTAATAATGCTGTGAACATTGTTGTATATTGTCCTGGTACACGCATGGAAGTTTCTGCTAATTGGGATGATAAGCACTCTTGAGACTGATCAAGTAATGGGAAATGGTTTTTTGAGTTGCTGTGCCAGTTTTCATGCCCATTAGCAGTGTGCCAGTCACCCAACAACCTCCTCTGCATTTGATAATGTCAGGTTTGTTAATTTCTGCCAGTCTGGTGTGTGTGTAATAATACTTTGTGTTTTAACTGATTTCTCCCTGGTTCCTAATGGGGTTGAGAATGTTCACATGTTCATAGGCCATTCAGGATTTATGGTTTTTGTTTGTTTTTATTTCTAATCCTCACCTGAGGATATGTATTTATGGAGTTTCGAGAGAGAGGAAGGGAGAGGGAGAGAAAGAAACATCGATTGGTTGCTTTCCTTACATACCCCGACTAGGAATTGAACCCACAACCTGGGTATGTGCCCTGATGGGGACCTTTTTGGTATATGGGACAATGTTCCACCCAACCAAGCCACACTAGCCAGGTCTAGGCTTTTAGGTTTTTAAAAATAAAATGCTTGTTGAAATCATTAGCCTATATTTTCCCATTTAAAAAAATTGATTTGTGCCCTGACTGGTTTGCTCAGTGGTTAGAGCATGTGCCTACAGACTGAGTCACAGGTTCAATTATCATCAATGGTATGTACCTTGGTTGCAGGCACATCCCCAGCAGGGGGCGTGCAGGAGGCAGCTGATGGATGTTTCTCTCTATCCCTCTCCATTCCTCTCTGTAAAAAATCAATAAGATACATTTTTAAAAATTGATTTTTAGGAGTTTCAAAGAAAAATATACATATTCTGAATCTGGCCCTTTGCTTATGTGTTTCAGGTAGCTTTCTGCAGTTAGTAGCCTGTCTGTTCATTCTTGAGGCACCCTCAATTTTAAAATGTCCCCTTTTTTGACCTTTTCAGAACGCCAATCTGAATTGCCAACCCAAAGTAAGGCTAGCTTCCCTAGCATTCTCAGTGACCCCGACCCAGACTCTTCTAATTCTGGATTTGACAGCTCTGTTGCCTCTCAGATTACGGAAGCTTTAGTCAGCGGACCGAAGCCGCCTATTGAAAGTAGGTATATATTTTATACTCTCAGTTTTATTTTATGGTCCTGAGTTGCTTTTCTAAAACTTATTCGTTTCATTGCTGCTTAAACTAGAATCTAATGAGAAACTTCTTAGTATAGTGTCTAGAACACAGCAGAGACACTTGGTAAAAGTTATCTTCTATAATGAAATCACATACCCAATGTTTATACACATCTGTCAGTAGCGTATGTGATGATACAAATTCTCTTGATTTTACTGAAATGAGTTTGTGTTATACCTCTTTGTTAATTTTATCACTATTATTAATTTCTCCATTGTAAAGTTCCTGAAATTAGTTCTTAATTCAAACAGCATCTATTGAACTTGAAGTATTGGAGTGGCATCTTTTGGTTTTATAGGCTTCTATGTGGTTTTACTGGTAGAACAGGTTCTTCAGATCACAGCATCCCCATGAGTCTGAAGCTCACACTGACTGTGCCATTTACAGTAAGTCTATGGCGTAAATGGGTGATATTGAAATCTCAGCTGGTCGGTCACAGGTGTGCCTGCAGCTCATGCATCTGGCTTGTAGCTCACACATGCCATGTCCAGTGTTGATATGTGGGCCACGGGAGGCAGGTGACAGCAAACCTGCAGACGCCAGTCAGGGCCCAGGCACGCTCCTGGGGGAACCTGCCAAATGGTGTCATGCTCCCACACATTGTTAGAAAACATGGATTCTGTTGGAAAGAGCGGCAGGTGCTAGTTCTGCTTGCAAATGAAGAGATGGTGAAACAAAATGTTACTTCTTAGCCGGAAAACAGACTTTTTCAGTTAACTAGAGTATACCTCAGATCTCACGGGAGCTAGGACCCACA
Source organism: Lasiurus borealis (assembly GCA_004026805.1). Classification (NCBI taxonomy): domain Eukaryota; kingdom Metazoa; phylum Chordata; class Mammalia; order Chiroptera; family Vespertilionidae; genus Lasiurus; species Lasiurus borealis. The sequence goes on along the minus strand of PVJN01006716.1, from coordinate 332 downwards.
GAGGAACAAGCCACCAGGCCCCTTGTGAAGGCCAGGTGTGGCATTTGCTTAGCAGAAGCCCAGCTACCATTTTTAAAGGATTTCTAATTTATTTTATTTTATTTTTTATTTATTTATTTTTTTTACGTTTTCATTTTTTTTTTTATTAATTTTTTATACATGTCTCCCCATGCCCCCCCTCCCTCCCAGGCATACCCCAACCCCCCCAGTGTCTGTGTTCATTGGTTATGCTTATATGCATGCATACAAGTCCCTTGATTGATCTCCCATCTACCCCACCTAACTTTAATCTTCCTGCTATAATTTCAGTCTGTTTGAGGCTTTACTGCCTC